>DWPV01006342.1:0-11606 GCA_018251915.1 Urbanus proteus proteus
CTGCTGATATGGCACCCAGCCGCTCCGCACTCCTTACGCTAGCAGCTCTCACAGCACTAGCCGGTAATCTGTCCCTTATCATTACCAACGATACACTAGCACACTACATACGGCGAGGTATGTGGCAGCGATGACACGGCGCTCCCCGCGCGGCATGCCCTGCTGATATGGCACCCAGCCGCTCCGCACTCCTTACGCTAGCAGCTCTCACAGCACTAGCCGGTAATCTGTCCCTTATCATTACCAACGATACACTAGCACACTACATACGGCGAGGTATGTGGCAGCGATGACACGGCGCTCCCCGCGCGGCATGCCCTGCTGATATGGCACCCAGCCGCTCCGCACTCCTTACGCTAGCAGCTCTCACAGCACTAGCCGGTAATCTGTCCCTTTATCATTACCAACGACACACTAGCACACTACATACGGCGAGGCATGTGGCGGCGATGACACGGCGCTCATACTCCTTGCAGCTAGCAGCTCTCACAGCACTAGCCGGTAATCTGTCCCTTTATCATTACCAACGACACACTAGCACACAATATACGGCGAGGCATGTGGCGGCGATGACACAGCCTTCCTCGCGCGTTCCGCCTTGCTGATATGGCACCCAGACGCTCCACACTCCTTACGCTGGCAGCTCACAGCTAGCCGGTAACCTACTCCTTTGTCATTTAGCAACGACATACTCGCACACTCCACGAACTCATTAGCAACAACTCGTAACACGCTCGTAACGCGCCATAACATATTAATGCTAAACAAGCTCTTGCCCAAGGCTTGCTTGAATCTTCAATATTTCCAGTGGTTCTGTATTAAATTTACATAATGCGGTAATTAGGACAGGGATTGTTGACCTTTTGGAAAACGAAGCACAGGTCGTATTTTAACGTATCTGTTCCAAACGAATAAATAGGTAAGTGCTACAGTTTCTTTGTGTAATTTGTATTGTTTATTTTGTATTCCAACCAACCCAGTTTCCATTAACCTAATATTTAAATTAACATTCAATTTTAGTGTTTACAAACGGATAAACAGTAATAAGTAAGAGTAATATGAGTATGTTAATGTAATGTGTGTAATGTGCTTATTTAATATGTTTTATTGGAAATTATTGGAGCCAGCGTAGTGTATTAATATATTTATGGTAATATGTTTCCTGCGCAAGAACTGTATTAGTAGGTACATATATTACTTTATACCTTGTACCTTTGTAGTATGGGGCTGCCATCAAAATGAGAATATATAGGTAAGTCCATCACACTTGCCAAGTATGGATTGAAAGACACACCTCAAAATAGAACTTTTCGGCATGTACATTTAAAATTAATAATATGTATTAAATCATCTAGGTACATTTAATTTATGCATGTGATCCAAAATCTACACTGAATAATATTTTCCCTTAACCGCAATTTTAGGCTCATTAGCAAAGAGTACCCTTGCGCTAACTCGATTACACATGAGGGAGTCGTATATTTACCTCCTCTTTACCCCTACTCCCATTGCTATTTCATAATCTTTGCTAACGAACCTATCCTTTTAACTTTAAAAATCAGAGCTAAATCATTTTGTCAATGACACGAACGGCTCAGCTATAATTACGATCTCAATAGTCTTGTGATAACATTTCACTTAATTAAGAGAAAGCGGCATAATTATCAGAGTCATCAAGCAGGATAAAAGAAGCCATCCATTGCAAAGACGCAGCGTATTGAACAAAGGAAAAGCTGTTTATGATTGCGTCAAAAGCCTTATTAAAAAGTCACGATTCCAAATCGTCCGCCTGTACATTTTGTATGAACATTTTCTTTTATTCAAGCAAGTAAAGTATCTTCAAACATGAACCTTGTTGTAAAATATATGACTTAGTAATCATCGCATGCACTACCACGGTCTAGTTTAAAGTAGTTCTTATGTCTACGTTGTTCAGGAAGTAGTAAAATACAGGGGCTTATTGCGTTTCATATTCTCGTTAAATGTAAGATGCTGTACTATATGTTTATAGATATTTTAGGTGCGACTTTTTATTGATAAGATATAGCTAGCGTTTCTGTTTGTGTACATGATCTGCCAGCAAATTGAAAGTTTAATTTAGGATAGGATTCCTCTAAAGTTTCAACGTGATAATGATAAATAAAAAAAATAAAAGGGGCCAAGTACGCCTACGCTTATTGATTTACCTTGTCAAGATAAAGATTATCATCTCTTCTGAAGACCAATCCAAAGTATTTTTACCCAAATCCGTTCAAAAATATTGCGAATGCTTCCCACTATTCTATCTATTCTAACTGTTCAATGTCAATATCCTCAGAGTAAAATGGCTGTGATATACAGACGGACGGACATGCGGGTAGACGGGTTGACGGGCAGAACGAAATTATAAAGGTTCTATTTCCTATTATTTGGTTACAGAATAATATAAAATGAATTTTCCAGTGAACCATCATTAGATAATTTAAGTATTATACAAATAAGCATATACACAGTTTTAAAAAATGTCTGATTTTTATTATTCGCAGACTTTATTATTTTAATATACACACTACTCTACACGGTAAGAATATCGAAAAAATTACTGTATACAGTTAAGGCCGTATGAGTATATCTTTTTTTTTGTATTAATTTTATTTTTTTCTATATTTATGTTGTACAAATGCGCAATTACTTACTACGCAAAAAATCAAAAAGGCATAATTTTTAACTGAAAAAGCTACCCATAAACGGATTTTAAGCTAAGTTACACGTTGAACTACAGAAATAACAACCATAATCTTAACAAAAGTTCACGTTGAACGTTTGAGACAAAAGGATGGGATGTAGTTATAAATTGTGACATGGCATCGTGCTCTCATTCTTGAGACGCTTGAGCCACACAAGAATGTTTTGGTACCGCAAAAAGGAAGGGAAAATCTTTAATAAGAAACGATCCTTGTTTTACTCGTACCTGGTTGAATATTTAATTAAATTTGTAAAATCAATTATACATGCACAAAGCTTTTATCACTGGTTGTGAGTATATTATTCTGTATTTCGAGTACAATACATATGCTCAGAAACGTCAAGTGTTGCCCAAAACAAAGATTTGGATCTTCTTATTATTTCTAAATAATTTAAACACACCTCAAAGAATACGAAACTTGAATTTTGCAGGGGAGGAATATGTATTAGCCAATGCATTACTCGAGTAATTCCAGTAATTTGTAAGTAAATTTAGAAAAGTAAATCCATGTTTCTTTCAAGTAGCATTGTTTGCAAATGTCGCGAATGATTTAATTGCAATAATTTATTTTTCAATAGTATCACTGAAGTTTTAATTAAAGCATTACGAACAGAAGTAGTATAGGTTTTTAAACATCCTTTTCATGGCTAGTTAAACTTCATATTTTCCCGCCGGATGTTTTCACTGTAATAATTTTTCGTAACGAAGTGCTGTCGGCAGTTCTGCAGCTCTACAAAGATGATTTAAATTCCAAGTTGTCAAGTATCTGCTCCATTTTAGCTTTTTCAAACAAGCTCAGTTCAACTGCTCGCGTAAACGGATTTTACATTACCCGAAGTGGACTCGGACACGGCCAGTACTATATTATAGGATTCCTTTCGTTTTCATGAATTTTGATTTTCAAAGAACACTTACATACATATAAAGTTATTTTTCATAATTCATTTATCGTTATTACGTTTACGTTTACATTAATGATCATGTGATATGGTCTCTATAAAAAATCTTACTAATTAAAACTTATATGCTTTTGCAAGTTGCACGTGATTAACAGATTCATAATATAATGAAAAAACTATTAAAACAACTCGTGCATAAAATACTATAAATTAAATATTATAACTACCCTACTAATGTACATGAAGTCATATTAAAGCTATTCGCTGTAATGTAGTGGTTTCAAGAAGCGAGCTCGGAAAAGGAAACCTTAAGAACATTAAATAAATTGCACTTTGTAGTTTTTATTAGCATAAGTGGCTCGTAAACATTACTATATTATTAGCCACCTACATAAGGTCACTGACTTCCCTTTATAGCTGTCGTTCCTGTGAATTACCTTGAGAAAAGGTCAAAATATTTTTACCTTGCCCTTAACAGCTTTATATAGGTTAAAATCTAACATATTTTTCAAATGTCGTACCATAATAATAATTATAACTCTAGTGATTGTAAAATAGTTTTGCGACAAAAATAGACAGGACGATAGCGCCCCCTATTGGATCCAGAGCTATCCTATTCTATTCTATGTTTCAAGCTGGAATCAACCATTCACTCACAAGAGACACTCACAATTTTTATTGAAATCGAATAAGGGCTTCTGAGATTAGGAATGTATACGAACACAGTGACACGTGATATTTATGACAAATAATAATTCAATGCTTTTATGTAAAGTGGTAGTCTCAATAATGTATTTTCGTGGTGTACTTTAGTATTATCAAATGTAAAGTACATTACGGTAATATAAGCTACGTTACCAAGTACCTAAATTAATATAGTAAAACAGTGTTAACTGTACTTGGATACCTTGCAGCCTCAGAAGAGCATGAAATCTTCTCTTATAAAATATTTGTTAAAATTGTTAACAATACACCATTTTGTAATATTTATAATAGTTACTGAAGCTCTAAATAATCACTATATTATAAGAAAAGACGCAAATGTAATTTTTTAAGTCTTAAATACATGGAGGGTCCACGGGAGCTGAGATGTTTCTTCAGTTCAGCTAATAGAATACAGCCGGAAGATAAAATACTTCTACTAAGTAAAAATATTTCTACTAAATAAAAATAAAAATATTTTTTAAATAAAGTTAAACCCGAATTAAATGAGAAAAGAGTTAAGAAAACTTCGCTACGTATTTTCTGCAATAATATCCGTAACTTATGAGAATACAATTCAAACTATTCAGAACTGTCAAATCATATCCAAGAAATCTGTTTCAATTGTGTTTGATATGTAAACACATTGAGATTATCATTGAAAATATTAGAATATTTTTTCCTATACTTGATTACTACCCGTATGTGTAGATTTATAGAAATAAGAGCAAAAAGACTTGGCACAGCGATTTCTCGTAATTCGTTTGAGGCCCTCATTAAAGCTTGGCTTTTGATGACGATATAGGAGTTCGGGTCGCTTGTTTCAAGTTGTTTCGCGACAAAATAGTTGCGAGCGACGTGAGTACCTACTCGTTACTGTTTTTAAAAGTGTTGTATTATTTTTTTATTTAAGTATAAAACAGCGAATGTTGAAGTATGAACAAATTATTTTAAAGTGTTTCAAGTTTATTTTAGGCTTTTTAATTTTATTCATAAATATTTCGAAGGCCTGTTTTACGTTGACCGAATAAATTCACATTGAGTCAAATAAGCTGCTTTAAGGCGTATAGAATAAAATATAAATTGAGTTTAAAAACCTTGAAATAGAACTATTACATTTTTTTAAAGAAAATATAACTTTCTAAATAAATAATTTAACCCGCAATTATCCTGTTAAATAACCTTAATTAGACATAGCAAAAGAGACCCTTAACTTTAATGATTGTATATTTTGTAAAGTTGGAAAGATTTGCATAGATAATTACGTACAATATTAAATTATAGTTCATGTTAAAATTTATAAGAGAAATAACGGAGTAGGAAAATGTGGTAAGTTAAATAAAATATTTTATAATATTGAAGAAGCAAAGCAGCATTAACTCCACCTGACAATACGGGATCATTGCGGCTCATGAACATTTGTAACCAACTTCATATAGAACAGGGATCCTACCTGAATCCGATTATAGATTTGTTGCCACTCCTGAGGACTAAGTTTGTCGTCTTAATACTAAGCGTCTTTACACTAACTTATTTTTCTTAAAAATAAACGTTGCGACCATTAAATTAAATCTACGTAAACCATTTCAATGACCATTACGCCTCACAAAATAAAGAAATTTGCTGCGCGGAAAACTGTTGGGCTCTGAGACAAAACTTTGAAAGGATTTATTGCGGTTTAAACACCTTGCAGGGGTAGCGGTCGTAAATGAACTCGTTACCTTCCCTTAAGAGCTGGAATTTAAAATGAAAGATGTATTAACAAGGTTACGAAGATAGAGTGCTTTTTAAAATCGTTAGGCCCGTTGCGTTATTGATCGTCGGGGACACATTACTGTACCACGTTCAATACGAATCTCTTTTCAGTGTCAGAGTTACGACGGATTTCTACTTAATATCATGAAGGTGAAAGATTGTGAGGATAAATCGATAGTTAGATTTTTATCACTCTTTCAAACAAAACCTACTGATTGGATTTATATAAAATTTGGCACGCCGTTCATGGCTTGGATTCATACATAGTGTATTTGCAGCATCAGAGTATTACATACACGCGGACGGAGCGGCCTGAAAATTCTAGTAATGCATGATGACGACCAAGTTGATAGGCTAAGAATTAGGTAGACAAACATTTTAGTTTGGATTAGGTGGACATGATAATCCATTAGTACAAACTTTTACTAGTACGATATATTACAATACCAGTTTAGGTGGTGTCGTAATATATCTGTACATTTGATATACAGCAAATTAGGGATATACTGGACTGCCTACAATTATCCTATCAACTTTTTAGTTTAAACAACTATTAAGACGTTTTTTTTTGCTTCATCGTAAAATCAATAGTAATGTAATTGTACTTAATTTCTAATGTGCTTTAATATCGTTATTGGGATTTAAACCGTGAACGTCGGACGAGCAATTTAATACAATCATAATCTACAAACAATTGTGTGTGCATTATTGATCGAGCATAAAAAGTTGAACTTAACGAGATCGACGTTGTACAAAACACAACCGCGAAGAGTGAATGCGGATTGTTATCGGGGGCTTCTGGGATCCCTAATTTGTTTATTACGGAAAATTTATTCGTAAGCGCTTGAAGTCTTACAATTGCTTGTTTATCAATTTGCTTAAAGTGTAAAAGATGTTTTATTAACGTAATAATATGTACATGATTTAAGTAAGTTTAAAAGTATTGTGAACTGTGGTTTAAAAGTATTGTAAACTATTTGTGAATAGTACTATGGGAACTTACTTGAGATTAATTGAAATTAAATCCACTGCAGTCCAGTGTATCCATAATTTTCTGTATATCAAATGTACAGATATAATACGACAACACCTAAACACCTATTGAAGTTTGTGCTAATACTAATGAATAAACATGTCCACCTAATTCAAACTAAAATGTTTGTCGAAAACAGCGTTCACGTACAAATATCTTCTACGCTACAATAGAATATTATAAATACCTAACTTAGCTTGGGTATTTTGTGACTGAAATATCTTTGCTATTATACTACTCAATTCAAATACCCAACTATTATCAATCTTGTTAAGACTTATTCTGTTTGAACTTCAACGAACGTCAGGGACTTATCTTATGGTGGACTGCACACTCGTTCGGTTCCAAACATAAAAATATGCTCTATTTTCTCATTTCTTGTATTTCTACAAGCAATAGAAGGACTTACGAGATCAATACATAACAAAGCAAAACCTCGAAGAGGGAATGCAGATTGTTATCGGGGAACTTGTGGAGATCCCTAATTTGCCTTATTGCTGAACTGATGTTCGTAACCGCTCGAGGGTTCCCGCTATTGCTTGTTAGCCAAAGTTTGTTACAAAGAATAGATTACACTGAAAACAAATTTGTTCTATTTGTATCAGATGTTTGTTCGCCTAGATTTTTGTAAGAGACAAAAATATATTCACTGACCCATACTTATACTGACCCACTTATATGAGAATAGTCTCTTGACTTCTCAGCATACACTTTAGAACAAGTCAGCTATTACTATTAAAGTTTCTACCTAGATATTTATTAAGATTCTTTAAAGAAAAAAAGTCTTATTACTAAACCTTCTACATCTATTTTTCTGTCAGTTTAGATATGTTATGAACCATAAGATGCAGATAATTAAATAATCCGTAATATACATTGCCAATGGCGTAAAAGCAAATAAAAATATTTATGGATAGGTGACCCACAAACATCGATTCCCGGCCAGACAGATATCTAAATGATGTATGTATTTAGATTTCTATTCTGGGCCTGGGTGTTTGTGTATTCGTCTTTGTGTGTCCAGGGCACCCACGGCACAGCAAAAAATCCTACTGTGTGGCTATGAGTGTAGAAAGTACTTTTTTAACATAAAGAAATGTATATACACCCCCTAAACTTGATGAACCAACAGTGCAAAATCTCAAGTAAAACAGTAGATACCTAATACAATTCGGGCAATTGTGTTGGCCTGCGGAAAGGATCCCAAACTAAATGAAAGAAAACAATTTCGGAAGTTCTTCTTTTGTCGCATTTGGGAAAACAGATCAGAGTGTATTTTTAGTATAGAGCAAAGTTGCGTAGACCGAAATAACATATAATCTTTTAAGTATTCAATTTCTTCTACTTATTGATCGTTTGCTTTATTAGAATTTGATTATCGCGATTACAAGTTTTAACATGCATTATAAATACATTACATTTAGCCAAAAGCTACATATTGTGAAGATTTGGCGTAAAGGTTTTATGCGTGTATACGCTTTTGGTTTAATCATCGTCATCAACCCATTATTGTTCCTTTGCTGACCACGGGTGGAGACCCGTCTAACTGAGAGGAGTCTCAGTTAGAGGGATTGTAGGCCTTAGCCCACTGCGCTGGCCAAGTGCGAATTGGTAGACTTCACACACCTTTGAGAACTTTTTTTAAGAACTCTTAAATCCTTAAATCCTACTGTAGGGCTATGAGTGTAGAAAGCGTTTTAAGTTTAAGTTTTTAAGTATTATATATGAGTTATACAATGCACAGAATCCTTAGTTTACAACGTCCGACACACATTACGCTGTTTATTATATAAAACACTATAAACATTACATAATAGTTTTAAACACGACATAAAAATAACAACGCAAACCTTCTGTCTGATTATATCTAAAGTAGGTATAAAACAAACAAAGGTTAACGTAAACGTAGCTACATAACAGAATACTTACATAGAGCGCTTTATTAAGTTGAATGCGTACTTTAGAACGAAAACAATGGCGAGCGAGTAGCAGCACTATTCATACAATTGTATCGAGAATGGCATGCGATGAATACCTACTCTTTGAGAGTGGGGAGAATCTCTATTAAATTAAAACACGTTTACTGTGGATATTAAAAATAGGTAGCTACGTATACATGCTCTTATGATGAGTGCTTTATTTATTGTCTCTTTATCGTTGAAGTGAAAGTTCTTAAGACCTGCCGTGGGTGAAATATAACAGTGGCGTAATGGAAACCGTTAAACAGGGATATTGTAGGAATAATTTCACTGGAGCGTTACGGAAACGGTTACGCTAGGGCGTCACGTTACAATAAAAATATCTAATCATAAAATATAAGTACATTATTTTATATTTTATTTGCACTGTCCCATTATTATTAGGTTTTTTAAATTATTAATATATAAACAATCAATAAATTTCAAATTAACATTATGCTCAGTCCACTCAATTAACAATACGTTCAACTTTTTTATTTATTAATACGACAGAGACAATTAAAATAAAATTTACAATTAATATACGTTCAATACGTAAAACCAAAACAATAAATTACGATCGTACCGTAACATATAAATACATGGTCTGCTCTATTATACAGCGCTGATGTAAGTGCAAATCCCATGAGACCGTGTTCAGCGAGTTGGCACTGCAAAACAAATATCACGTCAAGTTTTCGCTTGTGTGAGCAAGGGTCGCGAGTCCGCAACTCGGTTCACGAACAAGAAATAAACTTTAAAAACAATGCAAATAAAGCATTGCGGACACGGATAAGTTTCTCGTTTTATTATCAGCGGATTTAATACTACAGATTTCGATCGTACCTACACAAAAATATTAATAAACGGTCTGTTCTTTTATACAGCGCTGATATAAATGCAAAGCCCATGAGATCGAGTTCAGCGAGTTGGCACTGCAAAACAAATATCACGTCAAGTTTTCGCTTGTGGGAGCAAGGGTCGCGATCCGCAACTTGGTTCACGAACGAGTAATAAACTTTAAAAAACTATAGAATTAAAGCATTGCTCGCACGAATAAGTTTCTCGTTTTGTTATGCACTAGCGGATTGAGGGGGAAAGGGGAGAGCTCAACCCCCCAGAATCAACTACTTATGTCGATATATGACAAATCTTAAATTAAAACTTTTATTTTCAGGCACATTTTAACCTATCCATTTACACTAAGGCAAAACGTGCGACTAATTTTAAGACCTTTAATTTAATTTTTTATATTTAATTTTAAAATATAATTATGTAGTTTTTTTACCTTTTTTAACTTATATTAATTGTAAATGTTATTTTAATTATCTCTGTTGTATTAATAAATAAAACTTAAGTCAGTTTAATTTACTGATTTCAGACTTATTTTGGACTCTGTATAACTTAATATTTCTTTACAGGAAGACGATTTTTTCGAAGTCGATTTTTTCCGTGAACTATTTATTTCGACAAATAATTGTACTTTTTAGCATTTTTTTTTACCTAAGTAAAGCTTTCAGCTATGTCAAGCCCCTCCTAAAGAAATATAAAAAAATGAAATCATTATCAGCTTTAATTCATACAGCTATAAATGCAAAGTCGCTTCATAAATCCTGGATCCGCTACTAGTTATCAAAATGCGCAGTAATACCGCCGGCCTCTTCAACGTTCCAAAAAGACTGTCACTTCATTAGAAAAATTGCAGGGATGCACCACAATTTGCGAAAAGCTCACTGCATTTCCGCGAGACGTCAATGAACTTTCGAGCCATCTCTGTCCTTCTGATAAACGATCGTTAGTGTCATTTCACTTGCAGGCATACTGCCAGCGAAACGTTCTAAGGATTATATTAAAAACTCATCGAGCTTATTATGCTGATATTAGCGCATTGTTCACTGTAGACTAACTTTTTAATCTAGAGATTTATATAGAATTTTCCAGGTAAAAGGTTTTATGTTTAAATTTACTTAAGTACTTGCTCACTAACAGTTAAAATTTTTAATGATAGAGAATAAGAGGTCCTTAGTGTTTTCCATGCATAAACTTTATTACTGAATATTAGCGATACCCTTATTTTTATCTCAAAATATATAGATAGGTAGGATGATGGATTCTTGCACGTTTCTTCTTTTCTCCATGTAAACTACTCAATATTTCCTAAGGTGACTTCTTTATATTTTTGCTGTTTATTGTGGACACTTAACCATACACCAAAGAGAGCAAAGTTCGAAACTTTGCCGGAGGCATTTATCGTTTTCAGCTTTAAAACAAACATTACGGTCGCAGGGTGTTGTGTGTGCGCTCCGCAAGGCAGCGTGCAGGGCGGCGTGCAAGGGGGCGCGCAGGTGCCGGGTGTGTCGCACTCCACCGCGGCGCCCGCCGGCGTCGGTGGCGTCCGCAGGTACGCGCATACACCACTGATGTACTATTGATAATCCACGAGAATGTGTTCTTGACCAAAGATTTTTACCATAGATAGGCCCTGCGCATTCAAAAACTGTTTACGTTTTGCGTAACTGCTGAAGAAAAAGACG
>DWPV01006343.1:0-11606 GCA_018251915.1 Urbanus proteus proteus
GGTCTGGGTGTGTGTCCTTGTCTTGTGTGTTGTCCATGGCACCCACGACACAGGAGAAAATCCTACTGTAGGGCTATAAGTGTGAAGCGTTATTTATTTATTTATCTTTACTAACTAGTCTGAATGTATCTGCTCTTTCCAGATTCCGTAACGGAAATCTGTTATAATTACTATTTGAAATCAACTTTTGACGTCATAACGTGGCATAAATTTATGAACGGCTATACTCACAAGATATGTCACGTTCCCTTAATGTCACGTTACAAAAATGTCCGAACTACCAAAGTTAGACCAATTTGGGTAATACTTTTTAAAAATATTTTCATATGTCGTTATCATGTAAAATTAACCGTTAACCGAATTTACAGATATATATTTTTTAATTATATTTATAATTCGATTGCATATTCGCAATCCTTGCTTTAAATAAATAAATAAAACTTTACTAACAACGTCTGTGAAAAAATAGTATTTCCCACTATTCTCTCGAGATTTTTGCAATTTTCCGAGTTGAAAAGTTTCTACGTTTCCATGGCACGAACGAGCTATGTGAATCAAATTACTTGCATTTATAAATTCGCGAAAAAATAAAAATATATAAAGCAAAATATAAATTTAAGCCACATCATAAGAAGGATGTTATTAAAATAAATATTTTACACAGATCAAACAAAATAATAAATACGAGCCAAGTTCATGGTTTCCTTTGAAGTTAGAGTTGCGATGCCCTTTCTATTAACAGCTGTGATTTATTAAATCATTTCCACGCTGGAGGTCACTTTAACTTGTTAATAACAAATTACCATTAAAACTTCTATGACTTCGTCAAAGTTAAATTATGAACTTAAAAAATATGCGATGTTTTTTTACTTAATTGCTCATAAAATCTCAACGAGTATAATTTGAAAATTATCAGCGCAAATAATTAAATTAGAATATTATAATTTATGTAATTGACTTATTTGTTGATTGAATAAATACTGCTGTGGGGAGTGCCAAAATGCTCTAAAATTGATTAATATTACAATTAAACTTAACATACGTAGTGGTCTAGTATTCTTCCAAGATATTTCCGGAGCGCTATGACATGGGGTTCTTGAAAAACGGAGCAAAAAGAGCTCTCCTTTAAAGCTGGCGATGCATTGGTGACTCCTCTGGTGTTGCAAATGTTCATAGACGACGGTGAGTATTTTCCATCAAGTAGCCCGTCAACCTTATTGCTAGCTTTTTTTTATAACATGTGAGTAGCAAACGAGCTTGCAGTCCTCCTGATGGTAAGTGGCCACTGCCGCCCATGGACATTTGTAATCAACCCGGGGCTGAACACAGATGCGTCGCTACCCCTGAAGACTGAGATGGAACGCCTCGGATAATTCTGACTCCCTGACCACACCTTTCAAGCAACGCAGAACACAACAGTGCTTAAAACAGCCGTTATAACTCACTCAGTAAACCTCATCTAAGTATCGTACATGGTAATACATTCAAATGAGAGTAAAACTGATACGCGTCTGTATGTTAATAAATGCAATCTTTGTAATTAATCTTTATCGCAGAAAGCCTATTTAATCCCTTTTTTATTTAATAGCTTATAAGCAGTATCACGCGAGGCACAACTCGTAACTTGTATTGTGGTACTGACCTAATCTTTATTTATAACGTGAAAATAATACAATTTTATGGAACAAATTTTACAAATAATTTAAAAACAATTTTATGGTTTCAACTTATAAATTTCTTGGCGGTTACCCAGGAACGCTGGTAACGGACACATTACAAAATTCATTCTGATGTATGAGAAACGGTTTTGAAAATCGTTACGACTTTGATTTATGTCGCAGTAAAATCGCAGAATCGTATTTTATGGAAGTTCTTGCGAGAGAGATGCAAAAGACTACGAGTATTTCGTAAAATAAAAATATTCTTGTAGAATTCATTGCTAACTCTATTAATTAAAGCCAAATTTTACATTCTTGCACATGTACGGAATATGTGACTTAACAATCTATACAAATACATAAAATTGAAGTGTCTGTTTGTGATTTCAAAATAACAATTTTTTACTTAATGCATATGCAAGTTCTTTTGCTACACTAATTTCATAAAAGACAACAATTGCCATATTCATACGAGTATACGAATCTTGATAACATGTTTCACATAATACAGGTATACGTCACATTAAATGTACCCGGCAGTATTTAGCGAGCAAATATTTACCCGGCGATGATGCTCGGGCCGCTCTCCACTCTAGAGCTCTATAATATTATGACTCTTTAAATATGGGTCGCGCAAATTATTCGTATTATTAGCTCTGCTGTGCCTATTGAAAACATACAAGAGGTTTTAAGAAATGTTTTGTACAGCCATGCACTTAATTAAGCTCAGATGAATTTAAGTTTGTATTGGCAAAGTGATAGAATTCTATTACGTCCACAGTTTATACTTCTTTATATGACATTATTTGTTATGTTACTACTATTCCACTATTATATAAATCCACACACGCACACATAATATATGAACTAGAATATAAATCTTAATTGACGGCTTATGGTGGAGCAGTTACTAACCAGCCTGACGCGCAGTGGTTGCCGGGTTCGATTCCCGGCCCGACAGATAACCGAATGATGAATTTAGATTTCTGTTCTGGGTCGTACTCTTTTTTGTGTGTCCATCGCACCCAGGACACATGAGAAAATCCCACTGTGGGGCTAGGACGCGTCGTCTATAAATTCAGCTTCAGCAATAAATTCTTATTACAGCATTTACTACATTCTGCAGTTTCATTGCGTTAGTTTAGACGTTAGCTATCAAGTTAGACGTTTATGTAGACGTTAGGAAGTACTCTTTTATTAAACAGGTTTCAGATTATAAAATGCTTGCTCTTCTATACAAATAAATAAAATTGAAGTGCCTGTTTGTGATTTCAAAATAACATTTTTTACTTAATGCATATGAAAGTATACACCATGCTTATAACGAAAATGCTGTCTGTTTGGCATAGCTAATCTTCTAAACGGCTGGTTTGATTTTGACGGGAATTTCACTGGATGATAGTTGAGGGTCTAAGGCGTAACATAGGCTACTTTAATTTTTGAAAAATCCATCAGCGCGCGCTCCACGCGCATGCACGCGCCGTCGCGGGAGAGCGGGATGACAGTTATATTTAAATATATATTCTTTTTTACTTTTTAAACGTGGGTGAAACCGCGGGCATCAGCTAGTTTGTATTAAAATAAAATAGATATTCAAATTCTCACAAGGATAAAAAGGTGTAAGATTTCCTTTGAACGCGCTCCTGCATAAGAAGTGACGAATGGGTTTAATATCGCTAACATCGTCGCCGTTAAACGCGCTCCATTTGTTTGCATTATGCAAAAATAATGCCGTATTAAAGTGAAATACGGAAGATGCTTTTGATTAATGACACTTTTGCAAAATTACATATTCTCTTAGTAAGTTGGATGTATACGATTTTGTCTTATAAGCTGTGTTCGTAGTCTCACATTGGAAAACAAATAAACACACGAACAGACCCAGAACAGATCTAAATTCATTATTTAGTTATCGACGATCCGCGTGGTGGATTAGGTACTATACCGGTCTGACGCGCAATGGGTCCCGGGTTCGATTCCCGGCCAGACGGACATCTGAATAATATATTATTTAGATTTCTGTTCTGGGTCTGGGTGTTTGTGTATTTGTGTATGGCACCTACGCCAAAGGAGAAAATCCTGTGGGACTATGAGAGTAGAAAGCGTTTATAAGTGTAGAAAGCTGTCTATCTGGCCCATAATCGAACCGGGAACTAATTGGGTGGCAAACTGTTATGGTGACTTCTCCACGACGCGATATTTTTCTCTTCTTTACATATATGTCCATGCAGAATTGCTTAGCATGTTTAATTAGCAGAGGTATGTACTAAGGTATTGAGTGAGCGTCATAATATTGTCAGCTATTACTGAGGCAATAAGCATTAAGCAATTATTGCACTTAACCGAGCTTACAGGTAAACCAGTTGCGTCTTAACGCTTCATTTATTCATTCATTGGCTGGATACACTTAGCATAATCCGGATATATCCGGGACACGCACGGATTACCCGGATATATGGCCACGTTAGCTGTCCCTCTCACAGGCTGGATTGAATTCAGACATTTATTACCATTTAGTTCTATGGAATAAATTGAAATGGAAAACGAGGATGTACTTTAGCTTATATAATCAAATATCGTTTGAGAACTACCTAGTCGGTTGCAGATAGTAATCGAGTAATAAGTTGGGATTATCATCATCAGCTCAACATCAGTATCAATCCGCTGCTTTTAGGCCTCATGTAAGGTGCGCCACTATGCCCAATCTTCAGGTCTTTGCGTTTAGTTACAACCCCCTGTACGGAGCAGATTGTCATGCCACCGAACAGAAGGGCAGCCCACGCTACAATAACTCCAATTTCTAATCCAATATGACACGGAAATAAATATATAGTTTAACAAACATCAAACACACAATTTAAACCTTAAAAATATATCTTAAAAAGGTTAAAAACAATGTTACTTGTAACCGGCATTTCCAAGAAAATTATAATAATGTTAAAGGAAGAAAAGTAGTACCTATAAAAGACAATCACAAGCGAGTGGATACCAATCCTGCTTCCAGCGGCCATTAATCCATCGCCAAGTGCTTGTTTCACTATAATATAATAAACGACAAGTGATTCAATATTTAATTTTATTGACGTGGAGTTATTGACGCGGCGGCACCTCCACTGAGGCTTAACAGAATAGGCTTAGCCTTTAGTAATGAATAATGCGACGAAGATGACTTTTTTATTATAAAACTCACATAATTTTGTATTTTTTTTTAACCGACGACCCAAGGAAAAGTTACTCGTATATTATTTTCAAATACACTTAAATATCTACTGATGTAATAGTTATTCAGTGGTAACATAAAGATTAAAATTTATCTTATTAAGCGAGCCATGACGGGTTTTAAACATCTGCATGCGTGCAGCGCTCGCTTTTCTTTATTTTTGTTTTTCAAAAATTAAAGTAGACTCAGTTACGCCTTAGACCTGCCTCTTTTCGTGTAAGTCCCATCAAAATCAGTTCAGCCGTTTAGACATTACTAACAGATACATCAATTTTATTCATTTTGATAGGTATAATAAGCAATATTCTCCCTTCATGTTTCTCGTTACTCGTTAATAATGAAACAGGTGTCTTATCCAGTTCAAACACTTAGCTCCTTGTTTTATGAATTCTAGATCCGCTTTTATTAACTGCAGCTGAACTTGTTCTGGCAGCAGATAGGTGCAGCTTATCGTGCAGCTCGTCGATGACTAAGTTTTATGAGAATAGAATTTCCTTTGTAATAAGAAACTGTAATATTTTAATCGTTGAAAATTGCAAGGAAGACTTTTGGATAAGTTTTGATATGCGTTCGGGCTGTTCATTGGCTGGATTACAACTAATAAAGATAGTTACTTATTAATTACCTGTATCTAGCAGCATAAAGCTGAATGTTTGTGAGGATGGATGGATGTTTGTTACTCTATAACTTTAGAAAGGCTAAACGGATCTGAATGAAATTTGGTACAGAGATAGATTATGATCTGGAATAATATATAGACTACTTTAATGTTGGAAAAAAGCATTAGCGCGTGCGTCAAGCGCTTGCAGCCGCCGTCGCGGGAGAGTGGGGTGTTACCAATGTTTGATATGTATTCCTTGTCACATTTTTAACGCAGGTATCAGCTAGTTTGGAATAAGTAACTTTAAATAGACTCGAAGATAAGGATCATATATTTAATCCTTCATATAAAATTCAGTAGACAAACAAAGATATTATAAACAGTCGGGTAGAAAATCGAAAAAATATGGCATTGCTGTTATAATTTTTTTAGTCCTGCAATTATTTTTTGCTAATATTATGCATTGTACAATAGTTATATTACATACATAGTATAGATATTATACAGATTTTAATTTTATTGTTTCTTCTTCATAAATAAAACGTTTTTAGAATATATAATTCCAATGAGGGAAATGCCTAAAATGTAATCTTCAGTTACAGCTAATTTGCAATTCTGCTATACAACATCAGAACCGCAGCAGCCTCGCGGAACGCAGGTAATTGCCCCAGCGCTGGTCTGAGAGCGATTTGCCATTCACAAAGCACGTTGATTTGCCGGTTAAGCCTCAACTGTGATATTCTCCGCTTCCATTCATATATCTCTTTGACCGTACCTGGGAAAATTACGTGGCACACTTTTTATCACGATATTGTATCTTAATGGCATAGATGTCTGGTCATTACTGGCTTTAAAATCACCAACACTATGAGACGTACTACTCTACAACACACAACACTACTAATAGTCGTACTAAAGTTGTGCTATGCGGTGTTGGTTTTGAATAGCACCACTCCTCTTTACGTTATTGTCTTAAAGAAACTAAGAGGCAAATCCATCAATGTCGTAAGAAGTGACTAGAGGTCTAAATCCAGAAGAAGGGTAGTAGCGTCTTCCTATTATATTATGTACACCCACTGTATTCACTTATACGCATGACAGGCGCGGTGACTATTGGTAAATATCTGCAAACGGCTGATTTTACAGGTTGTAGAACCCTTGTAGTTCGACTCAAGCGGCACCACCGCCACACCTATTTCTGAGTTATAACAGCAATATTCAGCGCTGCTGTGTTTTGGTCTGAAGGGTGTGAAAAGACATAGTTATTAGAGGTGCTCCAACTTACGCCTCAGAGGTAGCAACGCATATTTCGACTTAGCAACGCATCATCGACCAGAAAGGACTGTGCTCATATCTGGAGTTGATTATTGATGTCCATGGGCGGCAGTGGCCACTTCCCATGAGAGCTGCATGCTCGTTTGCTACCTCTATAATAATAAAAAATAGTCTACTAAAATGCAACCTATATTCCGAAATTATTACTAACATAACTAATCTTAAATTCATCTTTACATACGAGAAATAGAAATAGAACACGCAGTAATGCAAAGGCAATATGTGTTCATTTGCCGTTCTGTATGCCGGCAAATCCTAAAATCCGCATGTTGCGGCAAATTACCCGTGCGCTGTGGATTACGAGCGCGGACGTGCATAGCGGAGCTTCGCTGCATGGTTATTAGCCACTAGCATTATGCCTGCGGATCTGTCCGCGTTTGGATTGTCGACACGTAGTTAATAAGTCTTTTCGGATCTATGATGGTCTAGTAGACCTGAATGTTAAGTTAAAGTAAACATTTTATGCAGCCCGCAGTAAGTAGAGGTTCTTATACTGAGGTGGAAAAGCCAGGTACCTAGACAACCAATAGTTACGTTAATATACTCAGCATGGTAGATTATAACTTATATCATTCTCCTCTCAACAGAAGACATGAAACAGCTATGATATCTTTAAATTAGCTTCACGTTTAATTTACACAGATATGTACCTATGTATATACAATTTGAAAATGTATGATCTTTAACCAACTTCCAAAAAGGAGGAGGTTTTTTTTATAATGTCTACTAATATGTTTCACTAGACCTGATCTTTTGCTAAGATTTAGATCTAAGGTAGATACGTCTAAGCTACGTATATTAAACAATTCTATTGACAATATTTGACCTAGTTTCAAATACTTTGTTTAATATTTCATTGTTGTGTGATGACAATGTGAAATTTATTAAGGCGTGATGTAGACTTACTGAAATAGTTGTAACCAAACTTAACAGCAGAAGCAGTATTGTATCGTAACATTTGAATATCTCCCTTGGAGGATATTTGCGCCTTTTTGAACAGCCCCTATTACCATATGGCTCTCTAGAGACGCCTGACAATTCTTCTCCATTAGTTGAAGCCAACTTTATATTATTATACAGTAAGATACACGGATATGACTATGGAAATACCATTAACCGTTATATTCCCAAGACAGCACAGATTTAGTCGCAAGGTAAATAGAGCCTTTGTCTTACGACATCGACCACATCCGTGAGGATCTGGAGTAATTAATTAGTGTAAGTAGTATGTATGCACCTACTACTACCTAATACGTCAGTATTAAGTACTGCTGTGTTCTGACTTGAAAGGTAAGGGAGACATACTTATTCGAAGCGTTCCAACTTAGTCCTCAGGGGTATCAACGCATTTGTAACCAACCTCAAGTAAGACTGTTCTTATCTGGGGATGATTACGAATGTCCATGGGCGGCAGTGGGTACTTACCACCAGGTGGACTGCACGCTCGTTTACTACTCTCATGATACAAAAAAATGATGATAAATAGTTACTTCCACCCATGGATGAGTAATCAAGTCCAAGAAAAAATTGGATCTTAGATACGGTTGGCTACTTTTGCTTTACCATCTACCTAGTGAAAATGTACCTATGTTTTTCACTACCCCATTCAAACATAGCTCTCATAGTAAACAGCTCGCTTTGCTTATAAGATTATCTAGTATACCAATAGTTTTAAATTGGTATACCTAATAGCGCGCATCTAATTTCCTGTACTTACTACCTCACAGCATCGATACTCGAGAATTTGAAATCGCTTTGAAATTGGTTCAATGAATAATAAATTGTGCATATTTAAACTCTCGTTCGAGTTTACACATATTACACTGGGCACTCGCTACAAATGTATATCAAAGGCGTTCGATATTTAGTTGTGTAGAGTGGGTTGCAAGTGAGTAAATATGCAATGACGATGAAGCATGAAAACTTAATATTATTGAATCTATACAAATAAATAAAATTGAAGTGTCTGCTTGTGATGGCAAAATAACACTTTTTTACTTAATACATTTGAAAGTATACACGATACAATGTAGAAAATGCGTTTTTTTTTTGTCTGTCTGACTGTTTAACTAAGGTAATCTTTTAAACGGCTGGAGCGATTTTGACAGGACTTTCACTGGAAGATAGCAGAAGCACTAAGGCGTAACATAAGCTATTATTTTGGTAACAAGTATCAGCGCGCGTGCCACATGCATGCAACCATCGTCGCGGGAGAGCGGGGAGTTATTTATGTTTAGATGTATTTCTTTTTACTTTTTTAACGCGGGTGAAACCGCGGAGATCAGCTAGTGTCATCTAAATTTAAATGACACTAGCTGATCAATCAGCAATAACTTTATTAATAAGTTATAACGCTGTCTACATACAAAGCCTCACACTAGGATATAATGGACGCGGGCGCCATGGACACAGACATAAACGTATACATAAATCCACAGAACAGACACCTAAATTCATTTTGGATACCTGTCTAGCCGGAGATCAAACCCAGAACCAATTGCGAGTCATGCCGTTACGATGATCGCTCCTTTAAGCGAGTAGTTAATATAGCGGGGCGTCAATATTTATTGTCAATAAAGGTTTTATGTTAGCCATGATATTGCTAACATTAACTATCATGTTTATTTATAGTTTAGTATAGTTCATGAGATCTGCAGATGAAATTTAATGGCTACAAGGCTTCTATATCAAGGCTTTTATAATTCGTCAAATATCCTTAACTATCTTTTCCTCGCGGCTTTGCACGCGTAAAATTACATATAAACCTTCCTCTTGAATCACTCTATCTATTAAAAAAAAACGGATCAAAATCCGTTGCGTAGTTTTAAAGATCTAAGTATACATAGGGACAGACAGCGGAATGCGACTTTGTTTTATACTATGCAGTGATAGTGATATTGTCATTATTTGACCTTGTCGCAGTTATGTCTGCTACTAAAAATCCTATAAGGCTGGCTATTCAACAACCATTTTTGGTGTTAATAAGTACATAGCTGTAATAAAATAGACTTTCCGTTAATTGCCTCGCTTTAAAAGTTTTAAGATTTCCACAAAACTATCAATTATGCAATGTAATTTTTTTAAAGTTGATTGATTTATGAAAATATGGAATAGTAAAAGACCGCAGCACGCTTAATCTTAAGATCTGCGCCCTCTTGCGAGAGCCCTCGGTGTCCGTCGATCGTGTTTGAGCAAACGAGAGGCAAGGCAAGAGGCGGGTCAAGAGCCTCGCCGCTGCAATGTTGAGTCGGTCATTATGTCACAGTCATTCCTGTTTTTTTTTTTTGTATTTGTCATGTTTTTGTTCTAGCTTGCTGGCTGGCTGGTGATTAGAAAATCTATTTTAAAGTATGATTGGAAGTTAAGTATGCAATCATGTCATAAGCACAAAGTAAAGAAATAAATCTCAAATTTCATTTTCACTGTATAAATTTGTTTGTGACTAGTATGTTAATAATAACCGAATAAAATAAAAATTTAAGTACCATTTCCCAGACCGTTGCTGGATTTAACTAAAGTCAGTCGCAGCCGAGATCAGACATAGGTATATTTATTATTTTTAATTATTATGTACTTTTAATTTATTTTAATAATTATTCATTCACAATTGCTATTATTATTAACGTTGTTACCTAATTTATTTCTATTTTTAATGTATAATTGAATTATATGTCGTTCTAAATAACAATAAATAAAGAAAATAAAATAAATGATTAATTCATAATACTTAGCTACAAAACCCATAAAATATTGCCACCACAGCCAAGCCAGAAAACATTTGACCCTTATAAACATTGCAACAAGCCTTAAAATACCTACTCATAAGCATTTTTTTCTAACGGCCACTTATACAATTGACCAAGAGCTTAAAAATTTCCGGCACAATATTGAAGTTCTAAGCTACACGCGGCATTCTCCCAACGGGTCGAGGGCCGCTCGCGCGGTCAATGGCTATTGCTAACGATGACTTTTGTTAGATTTTGAGTGTATTCCAGTTACTAGGTTTTAATTCTGTCGTATTGTGAGTTGTTAGTGGTATCAAATAGTTTCTACCCGCCGATTGAAATCAAAAATCTTTTATTTAAAACGAACTCATCCATGTCACCCGCGTCTAAAAAAAATGTACATACCTAAACTCAAGTAACTCCCGGCTGTCCCGCGAGCTTGTGCATTTTTCAAAAATTAACGTAGGCTACGTTACGCCTTAGACATTCAGCTATCTTCCAGTGAAATTAAAATTAATCCGTTCGTTTAGAAGGTTACTTCAGCCAAACAGACTTACAGACAGACAGATTTTTTTTTAAATTTGCATTTTTATTATACACTAGCTTTTGCCCGCAGCTTCGCTCACGTGGACTACTGAAATGGGATGAGAATTTTCTATATATTAAAGCATTTCTGTGCCGAATTAGTTAAAAACCGTTTAAACCATCTGTGCGTAAAAGATTATTAAACAGTTATCGATCTACCCATTCTTCGATATATCTATCCAACCTTCCCCACTCGACATCTACCATTTTTTACTTGATAGGTATAAAAGTATACACGATACCTATAACGAAAATGCAATTAAAAAAAAACTGTCAGTCTGTTTGGCTGAGCTAATCTTCTAAACAGCTAAATCAATTTTATTAAGGGACTTTCCATGGCATGTAGCTGAAGGTCTAAGGCGTAACATAGGCTATTTTAATTTTCTAAAAAAGCATTAGCGCCATGCGCATGAGGGCTCCTCGCGGGAGCGCGGGGTATTGCCTATGTTTAGATAAGTATTCCTTTTTTCTTTTTTAACGCG
>DWPV01006344.1:0-11606 GCA_018251915.1 Urbanus proteus proteus
GATACTAAAATATTACATCCATACTTTCTGCCTTTCATTTTCTACTACATTGTTTCTTTAGAGCTAATACCAAGGTATATAGGACCAGTAGTAGAATAGGAAGAAATACTCAGGTAACTTACTGAAAAGTTTGACTATTTCTAAATGTCTTTTTTCAGAGTTAATTTTGTTTTTTAGCCAATATATGTATGTAGGTGCTATACCTACATACATATATTGGCTAAAAAACAAAATTCTAAAAATACCTACGTAACTTCTATATAAAAACAGAGTTTACATACTAGAAAATAAAAAAGTGTATTTAAATTAGTATTTCTCCGTATACGAAATGTTTACGGCACTGCCGGACCACAACGAGGGACGTCCCCAACTAATTAAAATTCTACGTGAATGAATAACTGCAGTGAGCCGTATCTCGCAAAAACGTACAAAAATACACTTTCAACGGATATATTTTATGCTACACTGGCTAGCTAACACCCAACAAACAGTGTATAGCATCAGCTTAGTTTAGAGTGTGCAGGATTTACCTATCATTATAAGGGCCCCTTGCCCACGGCGACTTTTGTAGCGATGCTGTCGCGCGTCCGCTGCGATACATCGCCTATCTCTATCTATAAGGGACGTCCTACCCCCCGGGTCTCACGTATGCTGCGGCGATGTCAGAGATACAGACTCAAAGCGGTCGCTAACTGTGTGCCCTCGCCACGATTCAGTAGCGATGCAAACGCGATACTGTCGCGCTTCTGTCGCGATGCAAATGCGATTCAGTAACAGCACAAAAATATCCGATATCGTCGAAGCATCGATACAGTCGCGATGTAGTAGCGCGTTGGTATCGCTATTGTAGCGTAGCAAATGCCATTATAACGTGTTAGTAGCGATGCGCGCGTTCACTAACGCGAGACAGCATCACAGCATCGCTACAAAAAGTCACCGTGGGGATGGGCCTTGTGCAATTAGGCCTGCAGACATTTTCCTAGCCCATCAAAATCCATTAATTAACTTGGGATATTACGGAGTTACTGAAGATCGAAAGTTTATACTTACCTTGAAATTAAAGTACGTAATACGGTTTTCAAGTCTTTTGAACTTTTGTAAAGTTGTCGTAAATTTCACAGCCGCAGCAGGGGAGTCCGAAGTGCGGGAGTGGTGCCAGTGCGAGCGGGCCAACGAGCGCAGCGGCCACCGGCACGCGTATCAGCGATTTAAAGCCGGTAGAATGCAACCTTTGTCATCGGAAGTTCAAAAATATACCCGCTCTCAATGGCCACATGCGATTACATGGTGGATATTTCAAAAAGGTGAACTAATAATGTATTTCTATCTAAGTTAGTTAGATTATTATAGGCCATAAAGATTGCGAGTTCACATTATATTTTGTTTTGTCTTTCATTCAGGATTCTGATAATAAGAAACTAGATAAGAAAGAATCAACTGGTCCGCCCCTTCAAACAGCGTCTGTATCAGTACGAGCACTTATTGAAGAAAAGATCATTAGTCGGAGAGGTGCAACTGTATCTTCAGCTTCCTCCTCTGTTGCATCTTCTACGCTCACCGTGTCTTGTAAAGGTAATAGAAATACCAACATTTATTTAAATATACATAATATAACAACATTTGATTGAATTATTTGTTTCAGGTACAAATACAGATACGGTGACCACTCGTTCTGGATTTGTTGCCCCAGCGCCGCCACCTTTGTCAACTAACCGAACACCTGTTACGTCACCAGCATCCCCTGCGTCGACGACAGCACAGTTTGTATCTCCGAAGATCCCACCTATAGTTACTGTTGCCTCAAATAACCCTGCCAACATAGGTACAACCCAAAGAGATTCTACATTAATAGAATTACTAAAGAAAGGAAATACAAAGGTAAATAATTCATACAGGGTTAATCTTTATTAGCCGTTTAACAGATCAATATCTAATTGAATTAACTTCCTTTTTCAGGGTGTAAAAAGATCAGCATCTGACCCTGGAGAATCATCACCGCAACAACAAGAATTTCCGTTCCGATCTGAAGTATTTGGGGTATCGTTCAATTCTGACGATGGATACTTTTCACCAGCTCTTAATGAAGATACCTTTCAATTTACATCGACTCCAGATCACTTAGAAGAATTAGCTTCTTTAGAAGACTATGCTACTGTTGCTGCGTCTATTCGTGAACGCTCACCTGTTACTTTCCCGTCCAGTCGACGATTAGCTGCAGTACTAAATTCTCCTTTGCCGGAATCTTTAGCCGATTTCGGGGCTTGCCATGGAGGATCACCTGTGCCATCTCCAGGCATTGGTTATACGGAAAATTCTCCGGGTCTCTCTTATACTACTGGTGATTCACCGGGTTTAACTTATGCCGCAACGTCACCGGGTGGAAGTTATTCGGCACAACCTGAACCGTCACCTGGATTAGCTTATCCGACGCCCCCAGCTTCGCACGATGCTCATTCACCAGCTCATACCGTACCGCGAGCTTCATCACCACTTTCAGCTGCCTTTTTTACTGCTACAATGTCTAGTCAAGAAGAGGTAATAAAAATGACAAACCAATGCATTATAAAGTGTTAATGCCACATGACTAATCACTGATTTCGGTTCCAGGTTGAAGAAGCTCTGGAAGAAGTACTGCCTGAAGAATGCCGATCATTAGATGCATATTCATTAGAACCCTCACCAACGCCGCGTCGCATCATGCTTAATTCAGAAGATCCCCTTTTATCTAGCAGCCCTCGTGACTTTACAAACCAGAGGCCAATTCGTCGGTACAATCGTGTAGGAGGTCCTTCAATAACTGCTCCAATACATCAGTGGCAGCATGACACATCGCTTCAGGTATAATAATTAATATTTTGTATAAATAATTTTATATGTAAATAAGTTTTTGGTGCTTCATGAACTGTTTTTACAGGTATGTGTTGAAGGTCGAGACACGGTACCGGCAGTATTTTTAAGCCCGAATAGTGTGCCAGCATCACCACAACGCCGCAAACGTCGGGCGTCTCCTGCTGGTCCATGCAGGTCACGCATGCGCCGCTCAATTCGCCACTACACGCCGCAACCTATTTTGCCCCCAGATAGAGAAGGATCAGGCCTACTTATTGAGCTTACACATGGTTAGTTACACAGTTGTAAAATATTAGAAACCATTTAAAACTAAGTAAAACGTCGCCAAAATATCATTAATTAAATCCATCACATTGGTTCTGTTTTAGGAGATATGCCGGCGCAAATGGAAGAACCTCGATTACCACAAATAAATATTGGTGGTGATTTCCAAGCAGATATACCAGAGATGTGTAATGATCGTATTGATCTACACAGAGCTCCAGAACAGCTTCTCTGGGACCCGGGCATAAACGATGCGTTAGACGACGGTGAAGGTATGTGACATACTACACCATACACAGTACGAAAATATTATGCATAAGAATATTTATATATTTATATGGGAAAGTTGAATCAAATAACTTTTATTTTCTTCTAAGCTCAATCGAATTATTGACTGCTAGCTAATTACATCATGTTATTTTCAGTACGTATGTTCATGGAGCTAGCCATGTGCGCAGCTATGCCAGTTGGAGGCCACACTCGAGAATTTGCACTACAAACTTTAGGCGAATGTGGAGGTGACATTCGTGCAGCCACACTGCGGCTCATGTCGCGGCCGGCTGCGCAGTCGCAACATGAATCGCGTTGGACACCGGATGAAGTCGAAGCCTTTTTAGCTGGCCTTGGTCATTATGATAAAGACTTTTTCAGAATTTCTCAACTAGTAAGTATTTTATACTAGTTCTTCGAAGAATTCAGGTAATGTACAATTGAATTTAATAATGTTTTATTTTTCGCAGATAAGAACGAAAGACTCCAAACAGTGTGTGCAGTTTTACTACTTCTGGAAAAAAGTAACAAAAGACTACAAATCTCTATATTTGCGAAGTTGGAACTCGGATACACAGGTTACCTCTCAAGTAAGCACTGCTTTAAACAGTGGGCTTCATTTTGTCTTCCGGCTCGCTGAGGATTAAAAATGTTAGGTTGTTAACACACTCGACTTGTCCAAATTCAGGGTTCCGTAAGCCAGATCGTATCGCACAGCTCAGCGTCCTGCACAGCGTCACCGACCTCATACGAAACCGAGGAGTATCCGTGCAAGATCTGCGGGAAGTAAGTGCCGACTCCGGCCTGCCACACGCAGCACATCGCTTTTGAATGTCGACTGTGACGGCGGCCACTCAATTGCAAAAGCAGCGGCAAACGCAATTTATGTGAAACCTTTATTTAAATCTTTTGTATATTTTACTCGTGCCATTATACTATAAATTTATTTTCACCTAAATTGCGTTTGTATCATTATTAGAGAGAATAATTTTAGTATTTATACGCAGCTTAGTTTTAGCTAACTCGATGAGAAATATAAGTATATACGTATGTATTAAGTTATTGTGCACTGATTCAGTAAATAACAACGGTTTAGTGTTGCTCTTATATTGTCATTTGCTGAATCAATGTGGGGTTCGGTGTTATCGATGTTGATTGCATGTCAAGTTAATGTTTTCGTAATTTCATTATAAAATAACATTTTATTAAATAGGACATAGAATACATTCAACATAGCAAGATTCCTGTGGCAATTGGTTTATTAAAGTATATGTCCTCATTGTAGCAATTGAATATACAAATGCGATAGTACGTTTTTTTGCAATAATAATATACTTAATTGCAATTAATTCATTTTCTGCTAAATTTTGTTTCCAAATACGAGTATACCTTTATTAAAATGGTACTAAATAAACAGTTTCAAGTTGCCTTTGTGTGTTCAATTAGCTTTAGTTACATAGAAGAGGAATCATACCAATGTCCCAGGGACCACACTATGATAAATAGGGCATGAAACATTGTAAATATGGGTATAATGTATTTTCTTAATAAAATATAAAGAGATATATGTCCATTACATACAAAAAATTATGAGTGTATACACATATAATTTATTTTATTGCACATAATTATAAGTGTAATGTTTAAAGAAGATTTCGTGTATTGATGTTGTATATACATATTAATATGGAGTTCTACAGTACTAATGCTACATGCTTTGCTTTAGCTCATTCTGCTTAAGTTGTATCTCTTCTGTCTTTTTTGTTGCTTCATTTATTTTTTCTGTTGCAACTTATTTAAAGTGTATCCTGTTATGTTTCAGAGTATTTAACAAAGTAAAAAGTCGTAGCGCACACATGAAGTCGCACCGGCCACTCGACGCCGAGCCGAAACGGCCAAAATTCGAAAAGCCTTATGAAAAGGTCGAGCGATCTGACGACAGATCCTCCGCAATTGCCGAATATCAAAGCAAACCGCCCGCACTATAACAGACTTCTTGCTCACTCATTCCGCCCGCGCGCTCTGTTTACCACTAATAAAATAATCTCAATGTCAAAGCCGCGCTCGCTTGCGAATAGCGTAAGCGGATCTCCGCCCGCGAGCATTCGCGCCCTACCGCTCTCCCTCCCGTTACTTCAATCGAGAGTGACTAGCTCGGACTCGAATAAAATGCTGAATCATTTAAGCATTTACTAATGTTACAATTAGATATACGTATACGTAGATTCGTTGAAAAGTGATTTAGAAACAGCGACTAGGATCTATAAGTAGCTAGTGAATATATAGGTTATGGGTAAAATTGATTACACCCAAAACAGTCTACCGAGAGCGTCGAAATTGTTGTACTTAACGTAGCTTGAAGAGAGCTCAAAAAGATATTTTGTATAACGAATGATACATTATGTAGATAGTTAGATATGATCTTCGTAAAGTTTTTATATGACAGACTTCTTAATGTGACTTTGCAAGTGTGATGTTGTAAATAAATCAGTAGTTCGTTGTTGGCGCTACGGTCGAATTCGATGGGCGAGCTCTATTCGTACCTAATAATATCTATTAATCTATGTAACTATTACAACTATGTGTGATAAATTTAACATAACTCGTGTAGTAACTACACTACCTCGTTTCTATCGAATTGTTTGTTTTTATTGCGAGCCCAGCTCACTATTACATTTTTGCTTGTTTGCTCATTATTTTGTTGTTATTTAGTAGTCTCTTTTTGTTTTTATATTTCTAGTCGTATTAGATAAATTTACAGAGCGCACGTGGAATCGTTCGCGTAACTCTATTTAAAGTAGATACTTAATAATTTAAGATAATTCAGCATCCGTACCGAACCTACTAGTCACATATCGATGCACAATTTTAGATAAATATTGACAGAGGAAGCGACGCTTCTGTGAATATTATGAGCTCAAGTGGAAACGTCACAATGATAAATATCTTTGCGCAAATGACTAATGAACCCACGCCGCCGCGCATTGATGAAATTATTTTGGTCTTCAACATGTAAAATCTACGCGGCTTCATACTCTACCTGGTATCATTTCACGATCGTTAACAGATTGCATAAATTAAATATATTATTTAAAAGTTTTTATACTGAATCCATCGTGGCCTTAAATTAGCGTGAACTAATGTACGTACAGTAACACTCAACATATTTTATTATGACTGAATATTAACGTCCTTAACAAACCGGCCTTTGGGCGGCCTTACAAAAACAAAATGATTCTCGTAGACGGTTTCATTCTTCTTGATCCCAAATTATTCACAGAAGCACACAGAGTAATAGAGTAAAGGAATAATATTTTTTTACACAATTACTATTGAAATGCTCAAATGTTCTATTTTATGTTGGTAATTTTATTATTGTAGTTCCTTGTTGATCGTTCTAATGAATGGCTTGTTTTATTTGATACTCGGAATATAATATCCTATTTATATTTCGAGCACAGTTTCTACGAAATGTAAAGTAATTGTATGTACCTTGGTGTTGTGATATATGTACGAATAATTGTTTAAAAGTAATCTGTCTATAATTTTAATGAAATGTACAAATCTGGCAATAAAAACAGTTGCTCAAGTTTATATTACATGTGTGTAAGACTTGCCTGTATTCAGAATTGTTTGTGCCAAAGGAAAACTTCTAGTGACACTTTCTGTGGTTGTGATGTTTCTCAATTCTTATGTCTGCTCACACACAGCTATTATGTATTTATTTGTATTTGTATTATAACATAATCACAATAGATATGTATTTCTGGGATATAGAAATAACTATAACGCCTTAAGAAGGTATTTAAAGTTTAAAATGTACAACGCTTTTTTGAATTTCTATTTGTAATTCGGGAAAACGCTCGGTATAATTACGTACAATATTTAAGGATGATTATTTATTGGCAATCATTATATGCATTGATATTATACAAACATAGTAGCTGCGTGTGTTCGGGACTTTATTCGACTCGCTTCTTGTCTTCCGAAGCGCCAATATTTTCTAACGAGTAGCTTTTAATTTTGGGGCAGTATTCCTCGTAAAAGACATGTTAATAATTTAAATACCTTTAAATTTGTTTACTTTAAAAAAATAACATTGTTTAGGTTATTGAAAACGTGAAGGAAAAGCGTGTGACGCTCCCAGTATTATGTAAAGGAAAATATTAATTCAATCTTATTTAGCCGAATGCTGACTTGTTTATGAGTAATTATTCTCGATGTATACTTACTGGAGATATACTACACATTCGTTTTCCTTCCATGAGTACCTGAGTGGACTTTGCCAGAGAGACAAAGACATTCAATTAACTTGGTGTCTTCGTATTGCCGTAGGTGTATGTGAATATTTATAAGATTTAATCTATACCTAAATGCTATGTATTTGTACATCACTAACTGTGTGATTATTTGGTTGTGTTCTATCTTAACAACGTAGACAATGTGTTAACGTTAAACTGTTTATTCTCTACTTATTTCGGATTCGAAATGCCAAACTTTTGCCAATACTATACCTATGTGTCTAGGATATTATCGTAAGTAAGCAGTGTTTAGAAAACTTTATAAAAATAATAATAGCGGTGGGTATGTTAGCGAAATATAGAAAATTGTTTTAGGTTAAGATGAGGCTTTAATCAAAACCCCGTTTGGAAATGTTTAGTGCATTACTTGCCGCTTTCTATCTGCTAAAATACATTGTGTCATTTATTTTGATCTAGAAAAATTAATAGAACATTATATGGTTAATTATTAGCTGTATTTAATAATATCAAAGTGGACATGATAAATATTACTACGCGACATTACCAATAATTCAATATTTTCAGAGCAATAAACCAAAGTTTCGTCTATTAATATAAGTATGAATTAACGAGTCGTTAACTATTAAATAAAGAAACAAACCAGAATAGAAACTATTATTATGTGACATGAATTATTATTATTATATTTTTAAAAACAGAATTGTCTAACGGACGCGTATTAAAATTTATCGTGACCACATCGTGTAGAGTTCATTGTCAACAATAAAATGGAATCTTACACAATTATTTTCGTATGCAATAAACATCTGAAAATAAGTTGTAATAAGTGTCTACTTAGTATTTTTTCAGACAAACTTTATGCTACCAGAAATAGGTCTATGCGTATCACGTAAAATTTCGAAGTCCCTCCAAAATACTTTTAACAATATTCTTAGCTTTTAAGACTGAAAGGTACCCTATGTCGAAAGTCTAAACTTTTTTGTTTTACCACCTGCTTATTTCTTAACAATGTATCTATACGGGGTCACCTCATTATATGTGCCAACACGTTATTCATACTAGTCAGTGTATCTCTAGAAGTTATGCGCTTATTTAGATATAAAATTTACTAAACCAGAATATAAGTAACAGGGACACTTGATAAAGTTCGCACTAAATGCATTGGGTGTCTTATCCCTCTTTTCATTGGAACAGTACAAAAGTCTTTGTTTAATATTATCTCAAATTAAATAGCTAAATGTCGATATTAGGGAGGCCAACTACGCGACAGTCTTAATCCGTTCCGGTCATAGAAACTACAGCTAATTACTAAATTATTTACTTACTATAAGATCGAGTAAAAACTAACTCATTTCAATTTAAATATAGAAGTGCCTTACAAGTTTATTTTTATAATATTTTGTATCGTTTCATTCATTTATTTATTGAAATCGGAAAATACGAAGCACTGGAAATTGCATTTATTTATGTGCACCAACGCACGCTCTGCTAGAACAGAGCCGATGTCGTGTGCAACATTAGTACAATCGTTATCTATTTATAAATTTCTATTTTTTAACTTTGACTAAACAGTTAATGGGAAAATGTAATCCAACTACAGATTATAAGATGTATCTGTTGTGTCGCCCGCAAGTCACTCATTTGGCGCCCTGAGCAAGTCAAAGCGAGCTGAGCAAACACTTGTGCGCTCCGGGCGAGTTACACATTAAAGCCCCATAAAGTGGACGATATTCAGTTTTTTAAACATACGTTGGCGCTCGTGGTGCCCTTGGGCCCCGGCGCCCCGGGCGACGGCCTGGTCCCGGCCCCCTAAAGTCAGCATTGTGAGTGGTCTTGAACTTTAATGCACGACAAAACTCTGGCCATGTATTTAAAATATAATATAGGCCATTTCTGTACGGTGACAAACGAAATAACAGTTTGTCATGCAAACTTTTATTTTAATATGTCCACTCGTTATAAATAAGTAAACATAAATATTTAAGATTACATTTTACCCACATGTGTCTCGGCGAAATAATTCATTGTCGTACGTTCTGATCGATCACACAGTCGTCAACTGTATTCTCTGAGGCCAATGATTTATCGTATAGGTAATGTTTTTGTTTTACTTTACTACAAAAATACAAAACAATAACTACATGTCAATTCTCTAAAGACAAAGATAAAAGATATACTAAAAGGAAAGTTAAGTAGACCTAATTTATCGTAACTTCTCAACTAAGAAACAAAAACTTATACCTACTTTTTAAATTATATTTTATCGAATTGCCTTGCAAATAAAGCCTTAAGCTCTCGGAAATTTAAGTGTTCATTATTTACCTACCCATATTTAGTTTGAAAGTACACTAAAGCATATTTTTATGTTATTCATAAAAAACAAACGTCTATGTATTCGTTTAATCAATCCGTATCTATACAGTGAAGGATTTAGGAATTCTTAGATCAATGTAATCGACTTCCCAGTCATATTTCTTGGATTCTCCAAAAATGTCGGCAACTACTAATTAATGTAAATAGAGAAATTGTTTCGTTACGTTATACGGAGAATAAAATATTGCCATATTTTGGAATTGCATTAAAGCCTCTAAGAAGTCTAGCTAATAACCTAAATCCGCCACTGTCCTCACAGTCCATTCATTGTTATATGTGTCAAATGTAGCATAATTATATGTAAATGTATATAAGTATTTCTGTATTTGTGTCTACACATAATGTTACTATAGTATTAATATTTTGTAAGCCTAAGTGAATATTATATTCTTCTAATTTTGTATCGAATAAAATGTAAAATAAACGGTGGACACGAGCTACCATCTCACCGCGATGTGCAATGCTATCACTAAAAACCTGAAAAATATGTAACGTTAGATAAGAGATGGCGCCAACTATCTTAAATCACGCAATCGGAGGGTATTTTAAATATCTACATCTAAGATTATATGAATGCAGCAAAAAGTCATAGATATGGTCTTCTTTAGCCAAAAAAATATACACTTAGTTTATATGAATCGTTCCAACATTATCACTGACCTTTACGTCTGAAAACTCCAGTAGAGTTAAAGATAAAAGTATTAGATACATAATATAAAATGTGCAGGTGAGTGATGGCAATGCAACTCGCGTATAATACGTATTAGAATTGTAAAGTAAATAGTAGATTGTAAACTGACACGTGCCAAATGCACGATAATTTGATATTACACTCTGTGTTGTGATTTTGGAAATTCTGTAAAATACAAGTCTTAAATACTATAAAAATTTGTAGACACCTTTTTAGATTAGCACAATTCTTCGCGTAGACACGTTAGGTCATTAAAATTTAATAAGCATTTAGATTAAACGTGAATAGGTGTCATTAAAAGATGTAAATTAATTTCGTATTAATTCTAGATTCATTGTTATAATTCAATGTGATGATTCGTAATGAACAACGAGTAAGCTCGAGTCCTGTCCTCTCCCGCGCCGGGCGACTCTTCACTTTCGCATATCTTTGAAACAATAAATAATAAATTAAAACTATTATATATATTGATAAATTTACTAGGGTAACTAATTTTTTAAGACAATGAATACGTGATCTTTTAGATTGTCTTTATTAATAAATATATGGTGAAGGTTTTGTCAATTTGTTTTTATTTTTATTAAAACCCTATTTCCTAAAATATGCTATTTTTTATAAAAACGTTTAACATGAGCGTAGTCACAATAATTTTATTTATATCAGTACACTTGATCTGCAAAAAAATAGTAAATAATCCTTACTATGTACCTGTATCTAGCTACAATGTACATATTACTAGATGTTGTCTGCATAAGAAAGTACTGATTTAAGATGATTTATTGCACGGCGTTTTCATACGATTTAAGATGATTAACTTTACGCCGTGCAATAATAGGCTACTTAGGTTTTTATAGTACACGTGACATAAACCCGCGCCGAACGGAAAAAAGTTCGTG
>DWPV01006345.1:0-11606 GCA_018251915.1 Urbanus proteus proteus
ATTAGAAGCTTGTATCTACAATCTTGGGTAATTCACTAAAGTGACAATTCGTCGAGCCAGTCTGCCAAAAATAGAAGTTTTGACAAGTAAAGTCATGGTCTTGGTCGAAGCAGTCGACGAATATCGCTAGATTTACTAACGAATGACGTTATTTAGAGTAACGTGCGATTCAACGCGTTTATGCATTAGCAAAATAAGTGAAAACGTAACTCGTCGCTGGCGCAGCGTCGAGTTAGTGGTCGAGTTTCTTAGAGAATAACCCCCTGGTTTTTATGATCAGCGAACTCGAATGTTAACGGTTATGATTTGAAATGGCTTCCGCAGTACGCACCCGACCGGAACCATAACATCTTTAAACTGAGTTTCGGTTCAGCTGCTTTTTAAATATTCTTCGTAAAGAGAAGATACTTCACTCCATTTTATGACACATGTTTGGTGGTTACGATAATTAATCTTGCTCTAACGAGAAATTGTTAATAGCTTGTTTTGAATCTACTCTGAATTGTAGGCGTTTATTGACAGTCAACATGCATATTTACTATAAAGTATCATATTACAATATTAGAAAAATTATCTTAAAATTTGTCTTTTACAAAATAGTAAGTAGTTAAGTGCCAGAAATCTAAATGGAGTATCAGACTCCTTAAGAGCATAACAGAATTATTATATTCATTTACGGCCCAATTCTTTCACTCCATCTGCATCATCATAATCTCTGCTATAAGAAATGCTATGTTAAGTTGATTAGTACTATTTATGATATTAATATTTTTTTAGCATTGAAATGCACGTCTTTGGAACAATCTAATGAATCAATAAAGGTTAGCTGTTATTTAAAAATGTTATTAAAAACTTTTCTTTATCTTTCTTTATTTGAAAGTGAAATTTTAAAAGTAAGGAAGTAAGTGGAATTCCAGTTAAAACCACATGGATTATTATTAATGCATAACAATACGTTCCTGTAGAGAACAGCTATTGTATTTGGTAACGCATTACAATCAGAAATGGCCTATAGCTCCATATGCATATAGGTCGCCGCAAAACATAACTTATAGCCGTTGGGAAGGGTTCAAACAAAACAAACCACGCGTCCACACCTAATCGTGCTTCGGAGCCACAACACGACAATATACAGGATGTTCTTTTTTGTATTAAAAAAAAATTACCTATTAGAACAATATGTTTATGTTATTATTGTAATAAAATCTACATTTACGATTGTAATACAAGATTAACGTGGTAATGTAACGTAATGTGAATGCATTCCTCCTCATTGTAAGATGCAAACGTCAAAAATATTTGTCACCGACTTCCTAGATCAATGGTTCTACCAAAAACTGATCACAGATGCGTTACCATTCTTGAAGTCTAAGATGGGAGCAGCCCTAGGTAGGTATGTAAGTAAGGCAGGAACCGGATCTGAGATCCATCACAATGACGTTTTAATGATTAAAAAAATAATCATTTCAGAGTACTTAGCATAAGTCAGACTACCTGACAATAATAAAATACTTCGAATCCATAAACAGTTCGTCGAACCAAAATTTATACCTGGTTTTAATCTTATGTACAGTTTTACGCATCTATTGTTCTTAGTTCAATAGAGTTTACTACAAGGTTAAAAATTAAACAGAAATATAAAACGTCAACGTCTACTCTACAAAAAAGAGATTATGACATAAACAAAGCAATGTACCTACTCATAATTTTCGAAGAAAGAATTTTTAAAAATACTTTTTAGTTCTTATCCTTGAAATCTTCGTGGCCTACGTGAGTATACCACCATTATTTTCGTTGTTTACTACAATAAGTATCGTTTATATTTACATATCGACGCTGGAAAGCGTAATTGCTGTAACTCAAAAATATGCAAGAAAAATGTTTTATATCTTCGAAACAAAATCATTGTGTTACGGCAATTACGCTTTCTAGAGTCGATATTAATATACTGTCATTTATCCGATATTATTTTGTTTAAATCATGACGCGATATGCCCAGCTTTACAAATGTAGAGTTGTTCGTGTTCGCCTCTAGACGCAGGAATCACGCGCTGCTAGCCGACCGACCAACATTATTATATTTTGTAGGAAAAAATCATAATAAAATAAATAAAAGTATTAAGATATTATAATAACACTAACACGTTGTTTATGTTTATCAATATATCGTCATTTATTCGTGATTATTTAGCATCATCCTGTATAAACCATGGCGCGATATGCCCAGCTCTACAAATGTAGAGTCGTGCGCGTGCCCCTCCAGACACGCAGGAAACACGCGCCGCTAGCCGACCGACGAACATTATACCCTCGCTTTATGGACTTGACAAACGCCTTATAAAGTTTGTAGGCCATGTCAACTAAAGGATAGACAGATTAAATTGTAGGCCAAATTAGCCTAGCGATTGGACAAAGTTTCAGAGCCTTCTAGCTGTATTTAACAGGATTAATATGACTTGCAAGATATCAGACGTTAAAAGCGTATTACAATTAATAATTCTATAATCAGAACTGTGTTGTCGAGTGGTTACCATGCCGATCTGACCCGCAGTGGGTTCTGGTTCCGATCCCGGCCAAACAAATCTGAACGATGAATTTAGATTTCTATTCTGGGTCTACGTGTTTGAGTATTTGTCCTTTATTCGTGTCCATATATGTATGTATATGTCACAAGAATAAACCTAGGCTGTAACAATGAAAGAAAGCGTTTTTAAATAATAATACACGACACACAACAAACAGTTCTATTCGTACACGAAAAGTTTACTTGAGAAAGAAAAAGAAAAAGTCTGTCGTAAATAGTATTGTAAATAAATGTACCTACTCGGCCAGAATACTTTTGTAATAAAATTGTTGAAGGGAGCCTGGGAGACGCCAGCCGGGGAGCCAGACTGCTTCATGCTATTTCATTCGTAAATGTATAGTATGTCTCAAGAGCTTTGTACTTGTTGTTTGAAATGACGACGAAATCAATATCAGAGTCACTTAATTTTAAAATTTATTAGAATTTGTATAGATTGTTCACAAAATAATTAAAATTATTGTGTAGTAAAGTATGATAAATGTAATTTTACTTACATACGCCCAGAACACCTACCTGACCAGAACGTAACGGTTTATAATTACAGTGAGGCATAACAAAGAAGTTATTGTGAGTCAGTCTAATTTAAATAAATGTAACAAAGGAATTAAGAGCATATTTTTTCTACTCATTCTACTCTTTATTAAGAAAAATATATTCAAAAAACGAAGTCAGTGTTTAATCAAGACAATAAGGGCCTAACTGTGGCCCTTCTACTTGTCTGGACAATCGGTTAATTTTCTTGATAGAGTTTAATTGAACAAACCACTTATGCATGATGTGCAACCAACTATACTAACCGAATGGAGTATACGAGTACTCGTATAAATACAAATTTTATCTATTAACGATTCGTGTTAATTTTATCTTTCCATAATATTTGAGAACTTCAAAATTTTCAGTGGATGCTTATCTTTCTATAACATCTAAGTAACTGCAAAATTGGTCATATAAATATGTAACTTTGCTTATATAAGTACGGCAAAGAAATCAATTACAACTTGGTAAATATCATACAATTTAGCCGCATAGTTGTAATAGGAACCACCTGACCTGGTCCCCTATCTAAAGTCAAGTGGTAAAAATAATAAGCAGGTTTTTGTTAGTGGCTGTTTCAAATCATTCATTCTTCTCGGGTGAATAGCTTTCTAAGCATTAAAAGGACCCCGGGGAGACAGCGCAGGTACACAAAGTTTGGTTTCAACTTTTTTGTTGACTCGAAGAAATAGTTTAGCAGTTCCTGTGGGCTCATGTACATGTAAACATTAGTGTGTGTAAACCCATAATTTATGACACCAAAGAATTTATTTTTGGATAACTTTGATAACCAGACGCTATTTTAATACGCTAAATATTTGTTAGGGAGACTATTAAAGTTTTAACTAAAAGCGTAGTTACTTAATAGAAGATTACAGTTTGCGTATTCTTGGCAGGCAAACCTACAATATGGGTTTTATTAACGACATTGACATAGTCAGTCAGTAAACCTTTGTGGTAATGAATGATAATGTGGTATACGAGTTAGTCCATTCACAAGGTTTCCTCTGTTTGTAAAAGTTATTCATGCACCACGAAATTCCAACCGTATCCGTTGCTTTGAATGTTGTTATCGTGGGCATGGCAAGAAAAAACAGTTTAACGAAATCCTACTACGAAAGCATCATTGAAGTAACGATAGGTTCTGATAAATAAACGCGTAGGTCAGAACCACGAGCGTTTATCAAATGTTTTTTGTCTTCTTCTAACCCTATGTGGGTTGCTTTATTTGTCCTTTTCCTCACAATTGAATTGAACCCTATTTACGAGCGTACAGACGGCATAAACAATTTCTTAACAGCGCGCGCTTAGCTGCGTAATTTTGAGGTTATGTCAGTATTAATCCGTCGTCCGTTACAGACGTACGCTCCGCTCCGGTTTTGCCGGCAGTAAAGTGCACTTTTGAATATAGTCATCGATAATAATAACATTTGTGGCTTTGTATAGTGTTTTTATTTATATTTGTGAAGGAATATATTGCTACTGAACTTTTGGGAATGATTTCGACTTCAAGAGTTCCGCCGAATTTGAATTTGGACGTCATTGTCGCCCGTTGAGGTATGTTAACGACTTTTGTTTATCGCTTAGTACCAATTTAAAATTTGGTATCAATTATGGCATTAAATTGAGATATTCATATACATTTCAATGTTTTGGAAATTTAATAACAACATCTTGCTAATCAAGTTGATGCATGATTAACTTATTATAATAAGCATTTTTATAACTGTAAATAATGTTTATACGTTTAGTGAATGTTTTTTTAAACTAATACAACTATGTACCTACTTACCTAGTTAACGATCGGATAATTATTATTATCATTCATTTAATAAATACAATATTGAAGTTATTTGAAAAGTACTTGGGTTGTTAAGCTAACTTGCAAGTAATATAATCGGAAAATTATAAATAAGGTATAGGTACCTATGTTTATAGAGTACCTAGCAAGACAACCGTCAAATATTTGAATACTCAACAATGTAGAGTCAATCGTCGTAACCTATAATAAATGAGAATAAGAACGGATTTTCTTAAAAAGAGCATTTTAGGAACAACGTTTAAGTAAGCTGATAAATAAATGCTTAAAAATAACATTGTTAGCAGTGCAGTGAACGAGGGTGCTTACATCCCCTTGCAGCTCGGCCCCTCACTCGCCACACTTCGGTAGACAAAACCAAAGCATCAAGCTCTGGTATCAACCCTTACCACTAACATCTCAGGGACGATTTTGCCTTGCAATTTAGCACAATAACTCATAGTCCCGCCGTCATAGTGCATTCATCCCACCCTCCCCGTTATTACCTATACCGTATGTATATTGCGGTACCTATTGTAACGCATCAATCCATTAGACGATTAATCCGACGTATTGTTATTACGCATTGTGCAAACTGCTTGTTCATTACATAATCTCGTTCGGTAGGATAATTGTAACTAAACAAATTATTTGTCATTATGAGAGTGACTGCAGGTAATTACCGAAATATTTATATCACCAAAGTTATTAACTCTACGTAAGATTTGGTAAATATTATTACTTTAGAATAATATTCAAGTTGTAGAAAAATAAAGTAATCCTTTTTGCTTCAAATCTACAAAACCTTTCAGTCCCTCCCTTTGAATCCACCCTATTTAGCATTAAATTGAAAGAATCTCATATTTGCTGTAGAGATGACTAAAATCAATTCTGTTTATTATATGAAATTTAATTCAAACTTAATCCAGAGTTTAAATTCGATGACGATATCATCATGAATCATTCGCGTTGACATATTATTGCCGAAAGATAAACATGTGTGCCTCCTTGTACTTAAATGGTAGCTTGTCAGGTCATTATCGCGACCAACCGAGCTCCACCAAGTATGGAAAATGAGTGGGTTAGATCTGAACGTTGACGAATTTCATTGACAACATGCGCTTTTTATACGTATATCTTAGTTATATATTATGAATAATAAAGTTATATAGAAACTGATTAATTGTTGTTGAAATCTATATTTATTTTACAAGCTTTTAGTTCGCTCAATGGACGAAATTCGATCACAGGAATATTTTTTTGATAAAATCTGTTGACAAACAAAAGGCACTGAATTTGTTTTGTAATGACAAAGCAGTTTAATGCCTTATTTTCTAAAAGGTAAAGGGCTATTTATATAATTATTTACCGTAGCGCCTTCCTGTTTTACTTTCCTGTAGTTGGTACTTTCCTGTAACATCAAATGCGTTATTTTAAAATGTCTTTTCCTCAAGTGCATTTGACCGAATGATTTTTCATTGCATATGTGTTCTAATTCAGTTTGAGTAGTATTTATTAAGAGTACACACCCATTGGTGCTCATATAAAAACATTTTGTATCAAACTTTAGACTTCCTAGAGTTGCAACGGAGGTCGCAGATATAGCCTTTGTTTCACTTCATAGTAGTACTTAATTGTACTGTAGACCTTTGTTACTTATTCTTATACCAATAAAACAAGCTCACGTTGACATACTCTTCCCTGGTGATAGATCTCGTAGAAAACATTTGTTAGAGCACTTCGCAGTTTGAGTCTGGACCACCACACCCATTTCTACCTTAAAATAACAATGAGCAGTGCTGCTTTGTTTAAAGGGTAAGGCACGCGGGCAGTCTAATTTAATCCTTAGGAATAGGTTGCAATGCAACTGTGTAACTCTATTAAGAACTAGCTGTTGCCCGCGACTTTATATGCATAGACTATAAAAATCTTCTATACAAATTCAAATAAATATACCTGAACCAGAGTTTAACTACACTGAACATAAAATAAAAATGAAATAGATCTTTAGTCTGTCTGTTTATTTGAGATAATCTCCTAAACAGCTGGACCGATTTTAAAAGGTTTTTCACTGGAAGATAGCTGAAGGTCTAAGCCGTAACTAGGCTACTATTTTTTTTTAAAAGCATTAAAGCGCCTTTTTAATTTTTTAACGCGGGTTAATTCGCAGGGTTGAGTTAATACTGAATAATATTATTTAACCTCTACTTAACACACTTACGAGTAAAATATTACTTAAATGATCTTTCAGTAAATGTCTACATCGTAGAATTCAATTCATCATCAATAGGTGCTATTGTTCAAATTTCGTCGTTCTAACGTTCATTACTTTGTTAGTTTGGGCTCCGCGATCTTCGATAAAAAGTAGGTATCCTTCCGGTTTAATATAAATACATACATACCTCTCGTGGCAGGTTTCCCTGAAAATAACGTGACATAAACTTTCACATAGAGTTATCTGTGATGCAACGTGAAACCATGAATAGGTACTTGCTACATGTGATAGGGGCGGTGGAGACTAAATAGTAATTGAAAACTTATTGTCTTCGGTCACGCGCTTCCTATTACAATATAAGTGGTGATCCAGCCATTTCTTTTGTGGTTTCATGCAATACTTCATTAGAGGGATCTAGAATAACGGCTTTGATGTAATAATTCTCGTTACTTAGACGTTTTTATTGTTTTTTTTTTATATGATCGTAGTAGCAAACGAGCATGTAGTCATGATGGTAAGTCGCTACTGCCGCCTATGAACATCTGTAATCAACCCCAAATAAGATAAAAGTCCTACCTAAGGTTGACCACAGATGTGTTGCTACCCCTGAAGACTGAGCTGGAACGCCTCGGATAAGTATGTTTCACTTACTACACCCTTCAGACTAGAACACAATAGTGCTTAACACTGCTGTTATAAGCCAGAAATAGATGTGGCGGTGGTGCCGCCAGAGTAGAACTACATACCTACCTTTCCCATCTATCCCATCATCTCATCATCATCACCCCATCATCCCATCTACCACCTTTTGGATAATACCTTATCATATTTATAATAAACATTTATTCAATATATTAAGGGGTAAACTTTGAACAAGATTTCCTCAACAAAATTCCTCGCATAATACGTAAAAGGTATCCAATTTGATCCCAAATACTTACGTTGAAGAATTTATTGGGCCAAAATATTCGTGTACGGTATTTAATGATGATATTATGCTTGCTCGTATACTTACACAACGATGATAGCCGAGTGGTATTGAGTTCGTCCTCACACAACACTAGTCTGGGGTTCAATTCCATGTCCTCCCTCTGATTTATGCTCGTACTAGGATTTGATTATTTATCATGGTGAAAAATAATATCGCGAGCATATTTCCATGTCAGAAAAGTTTCCAAAAAATAGTCACTGAAGTCTAACTGATCTGCACTTGGATGGTAGACACTACCATATCTACCAAAACCATAACTTTAAGCACTAGCGTAAAATTATATTATTAAGAAAATTAGGGATAGGTATACTTATTTAAGATATAAATCATAGAAATTTAAGTATTACCTAGTCAAACATGTCGGTCTATTTCTAGTCAAAACTAGAAATACCAAACGTGATTCAGCGGAATCAATAATACCTCTGCAAACCTGGTTATCAATCACATCTAGCTATCAATCAAAGCGTAATCACTTACGAGTACCTATACTATGACGCAAAATATCTGTGATGACTGAGTGCCTACTGGCATGTACATAAGCTTTTTGAGTCAATATATTAGAGGGTTTGAGGGATGTTATTTCGTTTTGTGACAATAATAGAGTTCTCCTAATTATCATATCTTTCATACCATACAGATTAAAAAAAAAACATTGAAATCGATCGGATGGTTTTGAAAATTAAGTTTTACGATCACTCTGATCTGGTACTTGATCTTTAGGATAAGAGATACCATGGACTTGAATTTAGGCCTTGGTATAAAAGTCATTCAACTTATATTTGACGGTCTTGAAGGTTACTTACGTAGTACCGTAGTACGTAGAACCCTTTGTGTTTCAGCACCATCATCACCGCTACACCTATTTGTGTCTTAAATTGCGGTGATAAGCGCTGCTATGTTTTCTAGTTAAAAGGGCATGATGAGTAAGTAACATACTAATCCAAGGCGTTCCTACTTAGTCCTCATGGGGTATCAAGGCATATGTGGCCAATGTACTGTCAGATTAATCTTATCTGGGGTTGATTACAGAAGGCCATGGGCGGCTTTCGCCACTGCATGGATTTAATGTTCGTTTGCTATTTCAGCATTATAAAAAGAAAATGTTCTTATTTCTACTATTTATTTGTACTAGTCCTGAATCTTTGGATAAAAATAGAAAAGACAGTCGTATAAATTCGAGTAAGCTCGAGTCAGTATATTCAATGTTGAATGCGTTATATCGCTTTATTGGCCTTATTTGAAACGGTATTGGATATCAATTGAATAGGGGTGCCAGTTTGTCGAATGTCAAGTGACACCTATTGGAATTATTGTATTGGAAGATTTAATTTATAAATATACTAGCTGAATCCCGCGGATTCACCTGCATTTAAAAAGTAAAAAAGAATACATATTTAAACATAAATATCAACCCGCTTTCCCGCGTCTGTGCGTCCATGCGCGTGAAGCGGGCGGTAATGGATTAAAAAAAAAAATTAAAGTAGCCTATGTTACGCCTTAGACCTTCAGCTATCTTCCAGTAAAAGTCTGTTCAAATCCAAATTCAAAAGTCAAGACAGACAGACAAAAAATTTTAAATTGCATTTTCGTTATAGGTATTGTGTATACTTTCATATGACCCGGATGGCGCAATGGTTAACACGCTGGATCGCTAATCCGAGGGTCTTGCTTTTAAGTTATATTTCCTATTTACAGGTACGTAGAATGGAGTTTTCACCAGCCAGAAGAAGATATCCTGCTCTTTACAGGCGATCACGATATTGTCCAATTCATACGAACTGCAGCCGAGGAAGGCTTGTATGTTTTATTGCGACCAGGGCCGTATATATGTGCCGAAAGAGATTTGGTAAGAACAGACGTATAAGGTCAATCAATAACTATCAAATATAGTCAAATATAGTCATATTTAGGACCATTTTCCTATCACGCGGGTTCATGCCTTCTTCGCGTTTCATAGATACTTACCGTCTCATGTATGAGATTACTTCATACAGATTCAGCCATATGCAGATTTAAAATCCGTGTGACAAATAAACGTAAAACATAACCTTAAACGTAAAGCTGTTATTTTCATAAAAATATATTATATTTCAGGGCGGTTTTCCATATTGGCTTCTGACCAAATATCCTAATATTAAGCTACGTACAACTGACAAAGGTAATGTCGTGAGTATTTTATTATAATCATTTAATTTAATTTCTACAATATAATAACTCCGTGTATTTTTAGATTTCATACGAGAATCGTCAATTTGGATGGGAAAACTTTTTACTCAAATTGAGTCATTATTAATAGGAAACGGAGGACCAATTATCTTAGTACAGGTAAAATAGTAGATACGATTTGTAGATTTTACAAACACGCAAAAAGAAAATACTAATACCTAATTAAATTACCTAATTAAATTATTATTATTAATTATAATAAATGATTCATTATTTAATAATAAATAAATAATTATTAATTAAAACGGTAAAGTAGACAGTATTCCCGCTAAAGAAGGAGATACACATGATGATAATGATGTACCGAATTGATTCAGGTGGAAAATGAGTATGGTAGTTTCGGCAGTGACAAGGTATACATGGGACAGATCCGAGATATGATCAAGACACATGTTGGCAACAACGCCCTTTTGTATACAGCTGATGGCACGTACAGGTCCATGATTTACGACGGATCGATTGATGGGGCACTCACGGCCATCAACTTTGGGACCGGTATGTAGCAAATATCTCTACTTGTTTTTTTTCATATTTGCATTAGAGCTCTACATTTTATCTAGACGAATAGAGCTTACGCCAAAATTAAATGGAAATATCTGTACTCTTTGGACTAGTCTTTTCCAAAGTGGGCGATGACGCACCCCTTAGACGCTGGAGACCTAGAGGGAGGCGGTAAGGGGGCTCAGAAAAAGTGAGGCAATGATGTCCATGAGCGGCAGTGGCTACTTACCATCAGATGGGTTGCATAATTATTTACTATTGACATAACATAAAATAAAAAAATATAAACTAGGTGTTAGACGAAAAAGTTTGGGAACCTCTGCTTTTGGTTTGTAATAATCACATATTTTCCGTACATTATTCTTCCAAATCTGATTGTTGCTACTACTATTAATAATGACATATATTTTCTTGGCAGTGACCGATGTGTTGGACACTATTAAACCTCTTCGCCGATATATGCCTCATGGACCCGTGATGAATGCCGAGTTCTACCCAGGCTGGCTCACACACTGGGGCGAGAACATCCAGCAAGTTTCAACTGACTCTGTTATCCATACTCTACGTGATATGCTCAAAAATAATATCAACTTTAATTTCTACATGTTCTATGGAGGAACTAACTTTGAGGCGACGGCGGGTGCGTATGGTCTCAGTAACAAAATATATTTTGTTTGTACCTCAGATAAATAAAATAGGTAGATTACTCACCGCCTTGTATTTGAGTGAAGCCAAAAAAACTACGCTACTTTTATGT
>DWPV01006346.1:0-11606 GCA_018251915.1 Urbanus proteus proteus
GCTATAAAAGTGATTATGTGAGGGTAAATATACAAAGGCTGACATGAAACCACGCTAGTTTTGTGTAAGTGTGTGCGTATAAATACATAAAAGTAGCGTGGTTGTTTTGGCTTCACTCAAATACAAGGCGGTGAGTAATCTACCTATTTTATTTATCTGATACCCGCGTCAAAAGTAGAATAACTTCAACAATATAGATCTATATCTCGGTTTATACAAGAAACGATCCTTCGCAGCTCAAAAACGGAAGGCATCCATTTGCGGATTGACCCGCGAAGTTGAAGCCTACAACCGCAGTTCAGTCATTAACTTGAAAGGATTGGAAGGGTCTAAAAAGCCACTGACTGTTCAAAAACGAACAAAAGTGCAGGATCCCTTTTACATAGTGGAAGATAGGAAGAGGTATAATGTTGCCAGAAAGGTGTTATTACTCCAGTGTGGGATTATATTTTTCATATATAATTTTTAAATAGTTTAGTAGTAGTTTTTTTTACAATATGGAAGTGGCAACCAACCATGCAATCCACTTGATGAACATCTCTAAGCAACTTCATATATCTCAATCAAGGTATTGACATACCTATTGTGGAGTCAATTACAGATGCGTTGCTACTCCTATGGACTCAGATGGTTGCCTCGTAAGCCAGCAAGCATTCCGACAAAACACAAAAACAAGCCAGAAATAAATGGTGGTTAAGTCATATTCTTTAGTAGTTCCAGGTAGTAGACCTGGCAATCCCTACTGATATTATAAATGCGAAAGTAACTCTGTCTGTCTGTTACGCTTTCACGCCTAAACCAGTGAACCGATTTTGATAAAATTTGGTACCGAGATAGAATAGACCCTGAGAAACAACATAGGCTACTTTTTATTGCAAAAAAAATGGGGAGAATGGGTAAAAAGAGGGGATGAATGTTCATTGAAACAGCTTTCACGAATTTTGTTAAAAATTATACCTACATCGTCGCAGTGGAGCGGGATGACGTTTATGCTTAAACATGTATTCTTTTTTACTTTTTTAACGCGTGTAAAACCGCGGGGATCAACTAGTATCCACATACTTCCTACACATAATAGAAGTCACCAGAATAGTGTGCACAGCACCATCCGTGAAGCACTACTCGGAATGTCGACACGTGAGAAACGTTAGAAGTTTGTCATCACTCGAACAGATTGAATCCGTTTCGGAAATACGCTGTGGAGTGATTCGAACATACAATACACACTTATTTTGTCACTCGTAAAATCCGGGTTTGTAAATGTTTTGAATGAACTTTGTGAAGTGTCACTGTGGATCATACTAAATTATCTAGTCAGTAAAACAAGAAGTTGGCAACAGCCAGGAATTGGATAGGTGACTGGTGTCTCATTTTTTTCTTCCAATAACCCGCAATGGAATAACTTCAGCTCTTCTGCTCCAGATTTCTCTTACTGTGGTTCGTAATTCGTAAAGACTTAATAATAAAGGCTTAATATTTTAATTAATTAAAGTGATCAAAGGGTCATAAGGCTTACGGGATATGGGAATGATACAAATATGGAAGGATTTATCAATTGTCACTAAAACTTAATGACACTAAAATTTAATCCAGATGGGAAATACGTTGCCCGATAACTGGTATTTTTGTAAACGATTTTGCATCTAAAATGTGTGGATAGTACATTATTCACACATAAAAATACACAATTTATACTGTAAATAAGCATCTCTATTTTATATCCCATTATTTCCACACATATTGTATGTTTTTCTTTCGTAAGGAATAGCAACGCATCTATTTATAGGGATATAACCAACTTCACATAATGCAGATTTATGCAAGTTAATTATAATTAACTTTAGATAAAGTTGAAGGTTTTTATTATTTTTTTCGAGTAAATATGAGTTCTAATTGTATGTACAGTACACAAACAGATAAAGCCAGAAAATTCTTCAAATCAGTCAGTGAAAGCGGTGCAAATACTGAATAACGACAGTTGGAGAATACTGAATAGATCGGAGAATTGGAGAATGTAGGATGTTCGTGAAAATTCGTCATTCACGCTCGCTCTCCAGACGTACTCTCAATAGATTGGATTCGGCGCGGATGCTGTCGAGTGTCACCGTGTTATTTTTCTATCACAGATTTTCAATCTAAGCATACTTGTCTTATCCATACCAAAGATCTCATAGATAGCAACGCGTTTGTAGCCAATCTCTGGACTGTATCCGGGGTTGGTGAAGGATGTCCATGGGTGATCACACACGCGCTCAGAGGACTCTGGATGGCGTTCCTTGCTGAGACCAGGGAGTCCTTTTCACAGCGCAGAGGACGGCCACCGGGGGGGTTTTAGTGCGGTAAAAATCCCACATAACCCGGCGTCACTCCCGATACGTCGGGTACCTTTTGAAGGTTTCCCCCTCGTGAACAAAAAAAGGCTATGCCTATAAAGTCAGATTAGTAGATTTTAGCATGATATCTCGATTGTTTTTTTTATTTTCTTTATTTTCCTTATTATAGTAATCCTTTGTCCATACCTACACATTAATTTATTTTTATTTCTAATTAGCTTTTGCCCGCGCCTTCGCACGCGTTAAATTACATATAAACCTACCTCTTAAATCACTTTATCTATTAAAAAAACCTGATCAAAATCCATTGCGTAGTTGTCAAGGTCTAAGCATAAGTAGGTACTAGTACATAGGGTTACGGACAGACAGCGGACAAAACGACTTTGTTTTGTACTATGTAGTGATAGTGATTGCAAAAGAACAGGTACAAAAAGAAAAAAACGGTACAACTTTAATTAGAGAAAGTATTTTCTATAAATGTTTTCTTTTGTTGTAATTCCGCCATTCCCAAGATTAGTTCGGAATATTAAGGATTTAAAAGTCATCAAAAAAATTAACCTTTTCAACAAAACAAATCATTAGCAATCACAAGCAGGCAAGAAAACCTTTTCATTGTATAGAAGCGATTTGTTTTGAAATAAAAGTGTTCATAAGAGTTATTTAGCCGGTTGGTAATAGAAATATTTTCTTGTACATTTTCATTCAAACTAAACGAGAATCTACGATTTTTTGGTCTTAGCCAAAATTTTAAAGCAAAATTAAAATATTCACTGACTTTATCTGTCAGGATAACGGTGAATAATATTGCACTCTGGTTAACCCCGACCCAACTTTTAATTTGCATTTTCATATTTTGGCGATTCTTTAGCCGCTAGCTGCAAAGAGAATGGCGCATTAAGATGACCATTTAGCAATTACGAGACGACGAAGACACGATTGTGCTTGACGACTAGTTTTAATGAAATAATCATTTGTGTATTTCTACTCTTATAACCACACAATAGGATTCCTTAATCATGTACGATCTCCTTAAACACACAAATACCTACTCAAATTTACTGACCCAGATTTGTTCACTATAATTAATTTCATCAAAATACATATTGCATACCTCTAGTAAATTACTTTAATTGCAGTAATTCTTGAACAATCACATGTTTTACTTTATGTCGTAAACATTAAATAGTTCTACCTCAATAAAGAGGACCGGCTAATGATGTTGTTTTGCAAGAATAGAGATAATGAGAGTTGAAAGCATCATGTGATTCAAACGTAAGCTCTACTCTGAGGTACATCTCCTTTGTGGTACTATATTTTCATACAAATAAAAATAATTATACCTTACGTTCAATAATCAAGTTTTAAATAGAACTGTTAACGTTAAACATTACACCTACGCTATTTAACGCTGCGAAAGCATGAAATTGCTTACGAAAATGTTCCATTAGCGGTGCGAGCACTGACCACACGGCATAGTCTCATTTAAACATAGGTAACGCTCCGGTCTCCCGCGACGGCGGTCGCATGCGCGTGGCGCGCGCGCTAATGATTTTTTCCAAAATTAAAGTAGCTTATCTTACGCCTTAGACCTTCAGTTATCTTCCTGTGAAAGTCCCGTTCAGATCGGTCCAGCCGTTTAGAAGATTATCTAAGCCAAAGAGACAGAAAGATAGACAAAAAACTGCATTTTCGTTATAGATATCGTGTAAACTTACTTTCATATGCATTGAGAGAAAAAATGTTATTTTAAAATCACAAACAGACACTAAATTTTATTTATTTGTATAGGTAGATGAGAAAACCGGCTGTCCGACTGATAGAACCCCTTGCGATTTGAGTCCGGCCACACCACCGCTACAATTATTTATGTCTTACAATAGCAGATTACTGATGCAGACTACAGACGTCCATGGACGGCAGTGGCCACTTACCATCATCAGAGTGATAGCAGTGGTAGTCTTTACACAAACATATCGCATCAAATATCACAATCAACTCCCAATATCTACCATTGTTTCCACTTTTAAAAGCTCTTAAAAAATAAACCAACGGCGTAATATTAAACGCAATCAAAATCGAGTATCCACTTACCAATTTCCGATAAAAATCGCACCGTGCAAAGTTCTCAATTATATTATTCGCGCTTTCAAAAAAAGATCTAACCATTATTCAAACATCGAACACGAGCTATCTCAATAATTAAATCAACGATTCATGCCATCCGATACTCCAGCTCATGAAAAATGCAACGCGGCAATTTGCGAAATGGTCCCAACGGTGGATAATTTCAGTCTTTTAACGCCGACGTCACTACACGGTGGTATTATACCTCGATTATGTTGAGGTACGGATTTGTGATTGCGGCTATCTTAAATGTTAAATGATTTGTGTTTTATATAAAAATTTACATTACAATTGTTTTCATTATAAATAAAAAATCTTTTTTGCTTTAATATTTATTTGGAAACAAATCCTAATAAAATATAATAGAAAAAGGTTAAAATCAGCAATATCTACCCACGGGGAAAAACAATAAAATATGAAACGTTTTTGAAATATTTAAATTTCTGCTTTCATAATAGATGGCGTTGTTTTCTATATTGTATCAATATTCATTGTTGATACCATTTTCATACAATCTAGAAAACCATAAAATGGTGCTGGGTGGTGCAGCTTTATACACCAGAGGATACCTACTACTTAAAATGGAATAGCTGTATTTAAAACAGTTTAGCTCTTTAAAAAACTATGACTGCTTCGAAAATACATATTTGTACACATGGCACCAATACGCTGTAACTACTAACTAAAACTTGTGACTGTGGTACCAATATCTAGTCTGTATTAAGCATAAAAAAGCTTTACCACGCCGTATAAACCGCAATAAACGCTAGCTAGCATTGTTTGGTTTTGCTACTATTAGGGTTGCCACGCTTAAAAAACAAAATTAGGTACAAATCCGAACGTTTTATAAGTGGCAATTTCTTTTTAAGTGTTTTTTTTTACAAATTTATCATAATGTGGATTGCATTATCATCATATTCTTGACCTCTGGGGTTGGCTATAAAACGCCAGACAAAACAGAAAAAACTTGGAGAATTCCAAATAATATTCGAAAATCATACGAGTGGCAACCCTAAATACTTCGTATAGTAGATTATCGTGTTATGAACGATTCTAGGTTCGATTAAAAATCGAACAATGGAATATTTCTGATTCGAACTATCGAATTGCAGTTATCGTTATATGAATGAAATGACAAATGGATATATTGTTCTACACAATATCCGTACGTATAATGTAGATGAAATTTAATAAAATCAATATCACCACTGCATATTATAAAACAGAGTCGCTGTCCGGTGTCTGCCCCTAAACAGGTATGCTTAGATATTAAAAATTACGCAATGGCTTTTAATGCGTTTTTTTAATAGATAGATGAAATAATTACTAAAGAGGAAGGTTTATATGTAATTTAACGCGTGCGACGCTGTGGGCAAAAACTAGTATTTTATAATTCCACGTACGTTATATTATAATGATTTTCATCGCAATTGCATTTCACCAAACTGACATGATGTATTCCCGGTTTAGTTATTAATTTACGCATCTGTAGTCGTCCATTGGCTGCAGTGGCCACTTACTCTCAGATGGGCTGCATGCTACACATGCATGGACGTACACTGCTTCTATCCAATGATAAAGCCTATTTACATGATTTAAATAATTTCAGTAGCTAATTAAATTCTGACTTTAATTATTACGCGCATGTGCGTGGCTCTTCTCACTGGGAATTTTCATATCGTTACATATCGTTTTCATATCGATGTTTCACTCTATGACCTCGTATCTGTAGTTAAATATGTAATAACGATACTTGGGGACAAGCTTATCAAAATATAATATCAGAACAGCAAGTACCTACTTCCGAGTAATATTACATCCCTATTTATGCCTTTTGTCATGAGATCAGAACGACCTACTTTAAAATTATACATACTAGAGATATATCCAAATATTTTAACTAGACCTACTTTTACCACTTAAAAAATATATTTAAAACCTTGTAAAGCAGACGCGAAAACCAGTTTAGCCATAAATTTTCACCTGTCAGCGCGCGATGGGCGGGCGCGAACTCCACGATATTAATGTATGAACCAAGATCTATACGCTACGTTTATTATAATTTGGATACGGTATAAGTAAAAGTGGCAATTTTTCTGTTTTGTTTATGTAAACTTAAGCTGAATAAATGCGTACGCCGTGGCAAAATAATAACACTGGTATAGACAATGTACAGGTGGCTGTAGAAGAATGATGTTTAGTAGCTCCTTGTATAATGTACATAGCTAAATAATAATTAATTTTATTATGGCTTAAGATCCGAGGTACATGCGACCTTCACCTATTCTTTTAATGCGTTAGATCTACGTTATATCTCATTTACTATGTTAAATAATACATATTATATTCAATTGGTTTGTGTAAAAATCCTGGCAATTTTTTTCTTGGTTGTAAGAGAAAAAATATACTTTCTTAAGAATAGACCTTATTCTTTATCCATCAGTTTATCATCTACCATTATTTAGTTGAGATTGATTCTTAAGATAGTTGTAATAGATATTATGTATAATAAAAAAATATATTACAATTTGACTTTTAAACGCTGCCCGACTATTATTCAAATTTTTTTCGTCATCTTAAGATCCGATAGGAGTTGGAAGCTTGAATATGAAATATAAAAGATATATGACATAAGAAATTAATGGTTTTAGTAACAGCAACATGTAGAAGGAATATATCACACATCTAATATCAAATCCGACAAAACAGCTACGAGCTACACAGCTTGCTAATGGCGAAGTAAACTTGCCGACAAACATTGTTGATACTACACCACGGGTTCGCGCCTGTGTCCACGGGGAATTTATGACTCAACTGGCTTACAGTTGGCGAAAGTAACATTATTTAGCATATAACCTTTGCAAAGAATCAAATGGTAGAGAATATATAAAGGAACAAAAATTATGGATCTATTTAAACTGGAAATTAAATTGTGCAAAAAATATCGCTACAGCAGATATGAATGCGCCAATCTAGATTGGAGTGTGTGGAATATGCCCCGGAACTCAATTAATTTGCATTTTCGAAATATTTAAAAGCTCGTAGCACTAGTAGGTATAGTTCGATTCGGGAGTTAAGTGAGAGATGTTTTATGTCCAGTTGTGGTACTATAATAATGGATTTATAATCTTCAATGAATTCTTATCTCTTTCTATCATCTTGAATGATTTCTTCACCTTAATTTTTAAACCACATCTGCCTCACACTGTTTGTAACGGTAAATAAAATCTTGAAGACCTATACCTAGAACTATAGAAGAATACCTAGATACTTGAGAACTGCCCACATATCGTTTTGTATTTTAAGTTGTTATATCAAGATAACTTTGTTTTAAAAGGTGGTAGAACTCTTATGTAGTTTGACTCCGGCGGCACCACCGTCACACCTATTCAGCCTTATAACAGCAGTGTTAAGCACTGCTCGATCGATGTATTTGCCGACGTAACTAGATCAAGTAAACGATGTTGCTAAACCAAGCAAGTGCTAGTCAAAGGCACAAGAACAACAGACTAAATAAGCGAATATAGGTAAATACAAAATGCTTTACCCTATTTAAACTTATGAATATATTATGTTAATTTAAGCTTTTTACATAATTAAATTTTTGACTTTAGTTTCTTTAAAAGCTTTTTCCGCAGCTCTGCATGCATTAAATTAGATATAGGTAAACCTTCCTCTTAAATCCTTTTATCTACGTATTACAAAACGCATCAAAGATCTGAGCATACTTAGAGACAGTCAGCGGAAAGCGACTTTGTTTTATTCTATGTAGTGATGAGCTCAAGCAAGATGTTTTTTAATATAAATATAATTTGTTGCAGGTACACAATGGATTTCTGCTTCATGTAAAACCATAACAGGTGTTATGTAAGTTATATAAAAAGTTTTATGTAATACTAATAAATCGAGAAATTATCGTTACAACTTTATTGAGACTTAGGTTAAAGAATAAACAATTGTTCTTTGAGTTACACTGCTTTGTCACGGGTTTCAATGGTTACGACGTCATACAACAGGTTTACTACTACTCCTGGCCAGATCGGTGTCCTTTCCGTAGCTGATATAACTGATACGCGCATGAGTATTATTTTTATGTTTGTGTGTATACATCATACCACACAACGAAACTTACCATTGTCTAGAAAACATTTGAACATTTCCATCGTAACCCTTCATTTAGGACTCATGCGTGGAAATAAAATGCCTATATTTTCAGCCGTAAAGACCTTTACGTAAAATTTTACGGGGCAGAATTTAAATTACGATATTAAAACATACGCACCTAAAGCGAAAGCGTATTTAGCATGAGTGGCGCGGAAATTGCCTCGGCGGTGTTCGAGTGATTTATTGTGGTGGGCGCACTGTTTTTTAACTAAAACAGAGTTAGGTACTTGTACCTGTGGACGTGGCTTGGAGTTTTAATGTTTTACGAGTTATCATTGAATGATGTAAAGCTCAAATAGGGGTATAAAAGTCGATGTTTTTTTTTAAACTATGTATAAAATACACATTACTCATTTACAAAAAATATTATTTCCGGCCGTTTGATTGTATTTTTACACAGGTTTCAAAAGTATAGATAAATTATTTGCGTTTATTAACTGGCATAATACTTTAGTTTTCAAGTAGGTATATCCTATAAATAATATAACAATAAATCGTAATATAACCCTTATTCGACTTTAATCCTGCTGAATCAAAAAATACATGAAGTAAATTTCTAATTTCAGTTAAATCATCAAAAATGATTTTATGGACTATAGGTATCTACCCTATTTACAATTCACTCTCAATCGATTTGAATGTCGTAATATAGAACCAAAGAGTCATTTAACAGCAAATAGACTTAATGAGATCATACGCCAGATGTCTCTGAGGCATTTGCACCGGAATCCTATTGAATTTCAGACAAAGCGTAATGAATTAAATTACGATGAAGCTCATCTGATATATGCCGATCAAGTATAGTCCATGTATATTGATTTCATCAGCTAAATGTTAAACAAAGGCGATTCGGAATTATATCTATAATTGTCTTGTAATTGTAATAGATCGAAGGATCCGATTCCGGTTATTCCACCACCAGTTTCTGTCTTAGCCGTAATGGTGGCTACTATAATATTCCGGTTTAAAAAATGTAATACGAGAGATATACTAATACTAGATATGACAACTTAATTCTTATGGAAGCAACACATCTGTGACCTTCATAAGGTTTTTGCATCACCAATACTTCACCGGCTTTCAAGAGTTTTCTTTCATATTTTTTTAAAAGCCCCGTATCATTTCGCGTCTGAAAAAGCTCAAAAGGTACCCATATTTTTAAAGAAGTAACCGTGATCATTTATTTAAAAAATAGGCTAGGTATAATAGCCGATTAATTCTGTCATAATAACCTTTTTGATCCAGTGTCCTAATGTATTCCGCGGCTATTAAAATAGATCGGTTTATGTCATCTTTGTTTAATTTATCTGCTCTGATGAATATTTGGATATCTATTTTCGTGTTTCCAACGGATTTAAGTGTGGATGGGATTGGCAACCTCGAATCGAAGTAACTTTGAACGAATTTGGGCAAGCCTTTGATGTTACGCCTGGCGTGTTTCAGGAAGTAAACAGTACTAGCCTATTTCTGTTACCTATCGACGGGCTTTGCTCCTATTCGTATATGTGCATATTTAAAAAGTTCCTTCTGATCACCAGTGTTTTATTAATCCATCAACAGATGGCGCCACTGGTATTCTGAATCGCGCTATAGAAGCATTCTTAACATCTTCCATATATACAAGTTCCGAGTTCAAATTGTCAGAGCACTGCCGCTTCCCAGTCATGATCATTTAGCCTGGAGGGAAATCTCCCTTTACCAAACTATGTTCATTTTGTGATTTCTGAGACCTTTTAAATAGTCTTTACTCTTTGTTGGGCTACCGTTAGACAATAATACTAATTGCAATGCCCTAAGGAACACCATTAATAACTAAAATATTTCTAAAGAACGTGATTTAAAATCCAGCTTTTTTAATATGAATTGACTGTTGCCGCAATTTATGGCCCCCGGGCAAATAACTCATAAGACAGTTCAACATTAGGTACCTATATACATAGAAACATGATAAATATTTATAAAGTCACCCTAATATATTTACAATGAAAATGTTCACTTCGACTATCATTATTTAGCTCGATTATGGTACACCAAACCTCAAATTAAGAGTTTAACTGAATAATGGAGTCATTAAAATAATTTCAAAAAGCTCTCAAAGCCAGTATTATGCAAATGGTTGCGTTTTGATTAAGCTATTAAATTACTCTTAAACTAGAATGACTGTTATTAAGCGCACTATGAATTACTGATATTACGGCCTGGTATTTTAGATTTTATTTCATGTTGAATGATTATAAAAATGTACTTGAGTATTTTAAGTCAACTTCACAAACGAGGTATTTTCACTAGTCTCGGTTTTATAAACTTACTTTTGTTTATATAATTAAAATAAAAAAATACAGTCGAGTTGAGAACCTCCTCCTTTTTTGAAGTCGGTTAAGAAGGAATGTTGCCGGCCATCTCATAGTAAGTGGTCATTGCCGCCCATGGACATAAGTTACCAAGTCCGCATAGAAAATTCTACGTGGAGTTAACTAACAAAACTCCAAAAAAATTAGACACCAAATTAGATTTTATATTGCTACCTATAAAAATCTCTAAAATATGAAAATGTCGTAAATAACGTTGTTCGTATAATAACTTGTAATAGCTGTAGCAGTGGAGATGACAATATAATCGGTTTGCCAATGTGCTTGGCGCTTGTAAACCGCTTTGCGAAAATTTCGCGAAATTCTAAATCGAAATTATTATATTACTAGTGCAGGCCCGCGACTTCGTTGTAATGACTATCATCTGAGTCATCTAACTCTATTATTGGTTAGAAATGATAAACAATAATTATTTTTACCCGGAATTAATGTTTTAACACCTTTACCTTATCTATTATAGACTAAGTTTTTTTTTTAATTATTAAAGTAGCAAACGAGCATACAGCCCCCTGATGATAAGTGGACATCTGTAATCAACCCCAAATATGATCACAGTACGACCTGGGGTCGTATCTATGATACGTCGCCTCGAATAAGTATGTCTTCCTTACCACAC
>DWPV01006347.1:0-11604 GCA_018251915.1 Urbanus proteus proteus
AAATGGCTTCTTTTTTTTGTTAGGAATGATAGATCTACCTACTTTATTTATCTAAGGTTGACAATACGAAGGTATTGACCAATTGCTCTATTTTTACTATCTATTTTTATTAATAAAATTAACTAAATTAAGCAGCTCGTGCTAAATTATCTAAACTTCATCAGAGTATACGAAAATATCAGTAATAACATGAAAAATAATTATGTATTTTCGCTAGTTTTATGAAACCTACCAATCGGTATTAAGTTGCTCTAAATAGCTACTAGGTAGGATTCAGATTTAGGGTCAATCACATGTACGCATCTCTTTATCTGTCACTGCTGAACAAGGATCTCTCCCACAATCGGAATAAGTCGGAAACGATCCACTATGTTACTGTAACAAACAAGTCACACAACATGTCTGGTTAGATCTAAATTTAGGAACGCCACATGAAATATATGATAGACAGGGTAAATCTTGCCGAAGCTTCATCATCATCAACCCAATATTGTCCCACTGCTGGGCACGGGTCTCCTCTTATGAGAGGGATTTAGGCCTTAGTCCACCGCGCAGGCCAAGTGCGAATTGGTAGACTTCACACATCTTTGAGAACTTTTTTTAAAAAACCCTCAGATGTGCAGGTTTCCTTCACCGTAAAGCAAGTGATCATTAATTTCTAATACGCACATAAATCAGAGGTGCCCAGGATTTCAGCGTGCCCGGTATTTTAACCTAGGACCCCTCGATTGAGAGGCCAAGTTTCAACAAATAAGCTATCACTATCGCTATTGCGAAGCTTACATAACTATATTATACTGTGTACATACCTAGTCAAAAAGATATTATTTAAAGTAATTATTTCAGCAATCACTACATAGTATAAAACAAAGTCGTTTTCCGCTGTCTGTCCCTATATAGGCTTAGATATTTAAAACTACACAACGGCTTTGATGCGATGTTTTTAATAGATAGAGTGATTCAAAAGAAATGTTTATATTTAATTTAACGCGTGCGAAATCACGGGCAATAGCTAGTACTGCATAAAGCCTCTCATATTTACTTGGTACAGGATTTGTCTATTTTATTATGTAGAGTTCATTTAGCGAGGTCGATGTACCCAAAATATTTGTGGATATCCTTGTGGTATTTTTTGTGACCAACCACGTTGTTTATATTCAGTATTTTTAATGTTAAATTAATGTTTATCGAATAAACTTGCGCATTTATATTTTTTTATGAAGGAACAATGTTTTTTACAACTTACGTCCTTTCTTCGTATTTAAAATTAAAAATAAACAAGTCATTACTGTAAGGTTAGCGACCTTTGCGTAAAAGTCACAAAAAATCGGGCCTTCCGTTTCCATGATCAACTCGCGCAAACAAAATGACGGACAACATATATAATTATCTTTATTTATAAAAATATGTCGTTTCTTTATTTAGATATAACAGACACTTTATTTTATTTGTCTGTGTTAAATTTAAATAATGGTATTCACCATAAACATAATGTCATTCGCGTACCTTTTAAGACCCATAATATTCTCGCCGTCGACAATTCCCACCATAGCGGGGTACCATTAAGAATTTTATTTCTGAAAAAAAAGGAATTCAAAAGAATAACTTTACTGGCCAGTATCGTCAGAATCGAAACAATGTGCGTCCAGTTCAGTAGAGTTGGGCGAGTTCGATTTTTAAACTGCATTCGAATTCCTAATTCGAATTTTAAATTTGTCGATTTTAATTAGTTTTGCTTTGAACGTAAACTATGTATGTAAAATAAACATTATAATTACTATTAAAATATATTTTATTTATTTTTATGAAAATACTAATATAGTATGAATGAGTCCTACATGGAGGCAAAAATAAAAAGAAAACCTTGAGTACAACATTAATTTAATAAATTATATTTGAGCTGTTTTGACATATTGAGCTCAAGACATGACGCAATTGAATTTACTATGTTGATTGACTTAAATTATTATTTATGCTGCACATTGCCGTTTGACGTGTGTCATTAAACCAACTAACTTGATTTGAGCTATTCAGATCATAACTAGACAGATTTAGAGTAACAAGTCATTTTCAATTACTTATCGATTGAATAGTCGATTCTATCTGAGAATCGATATCATACTTATTCGAATGGGTTATGACCCTTACATATGCGATACATCTCTAGTGGTACTTTTTCTTATTTTTTCAATTATATTTCGCGGTCCCACGGTCGGGTGGACGCAGTAAAAAGCTGGCAGCGGCCGCATTGGCCACTAAACCCGAAGAAATGCTTTATAGCTGGCTCATTGCACTCTCGGGTAAAAAGTTTACTGCTTAATTAACATGCGTACTGCCTCTTAATACGTAGAAGGGAAGTTCAATCACAATTTATTGACTCTATTCAGTATAAATGTTTTAGTAATCAATAAACAAATATAAAACGTGGCTTTTAAAATACAGACGATAGAGATTAAAGATATAAACATAATACACAATAAAAAAACCTAAAAAAATAATAAGAAAACGATTAACGGATTTAAATAAAAAAAAACTCCCGTTTGTTTTTTTTACAAAACTGAAAAAGATCATATTAATTTCTATACAAATCATAGCTTTTTATATATATACCTAACTGTATGTAATAATAATATTTTCTATTTCGAACAAAAATAGCCACTAATTAATATCAGACTAACCCAAAGTGAAGTGTGGAGAGTACCTATAACAAAGTTTTAATTGTAAAATTTATAATTACACAATTTAAAGGTACAATTTAAAAATAATTTTATTCTTAAATTTGATTATAGGTAATTTCGTTAACTCTGCTAACAATATCACATAAAAAAGTCAACAGACAGAAACAAATAATCACTAAAAATGCAGAAAAAGTTTATAATAACTCCTTTTAAATTAAAATCATTAATATTAATGAGAAAAATAACATAAAATCGTTAAAATCATTCGTTTTTCTTATGATTTTAAACTGATTTTTTGCTGTGTTACTTACAGAATATAATTTCCTTCTAACGGCTCGTAAATCAGCTCATTGCTTATTCAAAGTATTATTTGCATTTGTACAGTGTTTGAACATCATCAATAGCCATTATAATATGCGCTGAACGGTACTCTGACTGAGAAATAAGATCTTAGGGCATATTTCCATCTAAGTAGCGCGACATAGCTAAGCTAGTAAAATGAGCTATGACAGCGCGCTATTATGATGTAGCTTTGTGAATAAAATGCGTTATTGTATAATTGTATAACCGATTTTAAAAAAGAAGGAGGTTATGTATTAATTGAATCTTTCTTACTCTATAACTAACGTAATAGGTCTGTCGTCTGCATCCTTTTTACACAGCTACAACGGTCTCAGCTCTAATTCATTATTCGAATTTTAGAACACATATAAATTCGAAAATATAATTAATAGAATAGATAATTGATTTTAATTATCTCCAATTAAAATCATAGAACGAACCTTACCATAGTAACATTATAAACAATCACAGCACATTTTTGGTGGAAAGGCACCCTTATACTCTGCTATGGTCAGCAGTATAACGATTTAATTATGAGATAACTAGTGTGATAATTATAGTCAGAATAAGGTACTACATATTACTATCAGAATAAGATACTACAACTTAAAGATATTCAAGAAAGGCAATGTATTAATTGAATTGACTGTCTTTTTCATAGTCGTAAAAATTATGCAACCCACAAAAATTATAACCGTAGGTATTCCAACTTAAGGTCTATCATGGCTCACAGACCCGTTGCTGCCCTGAAGAGATTAAATGGGATTCCTCATTCAGATATCACTGCTTTACCACATCCTTCTGAATATTGTAGTTCACAATTTAACAACGATATAATTGTCTTCATTAGGCCTATTTCTGTTTTGTCCCTGTAGTTCCGGGACCAGAATAGGGCTACGGTATCCCCTTCCTGGCGTACGCCTAAATGATGATAGATACAATATGATAACTGAGATCTGGTTGATCATACCTAACTAATAATAACCGGTGTTATATTGAAAACAATAAATCGATATCGGAAGTTGATAATTATTATCTTCCGCAAGCTTGACCCCTCGTGTATAATAAAAACTTTATGGCTCCTATATGAATAATGTTAATTTATGTGCGCGCGCGCATCGCTGAGCGCGTTACGGATCATTCGTTGAGACTTGTGTTCGTATCTCTATCAAGAGCAGTGGTGCATCGTGGTTGAATATGATTCACGCTTTTTATGTTCAAAACATTTTTTACTTTACTGCACAAATTATATTGATAGGTATTTGTAATAAACACAACAAGGCTATGTTTGTGATTTCTAGATATCATTTTTTTACTCAGTTCATATGAAAGTATTCACGATACTGATAACAAAAATGCAATTTTGTTTTTGTCTGTTTGGCTGAGGTAATCTTCTAAACGGTTGGACCGATTTTGTCGAAACTTTCACAAGAAGATAGTTGAAGGTGTAAGGCGTAACATAGGCTACTTTAATTTTCTAAAAACCTAATAGCGCGCGCTCCACGTGCATGTAGAAGCGCTGGGTATCACTTCTATTTAAATATGCCTTTTATTTCTTTAATGCGGGTGAAACCGCGGGTTTCGAAGGATCAGCGATCAGCGCAGCAGCTGGGCGCAATAGCTAGTGTATGCCAATATAAACGGACCATAATTCTGCCTTCCAAAGCACGGAAGCAACTTCCAGACTTTTACGACTCATATCTTTGTAGATTACAATCTTACGACAAAAATTCTTACTCATGAGAAGTGAGAAATTCCCCTATTATGGGAAATGAGATACCACGGTAAGATATTGTGGGTTATTTGATGGGAATACGGTCATTGTTCTGTCAGCCATCATCCAGGTAATCAGAAGCTCGTTTACATTGATAACATTTTATAATTTGACGGAAGAGGTAGCGAAAGCCAGAGAAAAGAGAAATACATTCGTAGGAAACATAGTACGGAAAAGATAAAATAGACATAGAATAATTTTTTTTAAGGTAGTAGACGCCTTTGTGGTCTGACTCCGAAAGCGTCACCGCCAAACGTATTTTTGCCTCATATCAGCTATATTAAGTGATGCTACGTTCTGGTCTAAAGGGTGAGGAAAGGGAGACTTTTTCCACTACGATTTTAAGGATGGCAATGTATTCTAGGTAGGATTATGACGATTACGATTATGACTAGGATTATTATGGATGGCTGGATGGATGGATGTTAGTTACTCTATAACATTAAAACGGCTAAACGGATCTAAATGAAATTTGGTACAGAGATAGATTATGATCTGGAATATCATATAGGCTACTTTAATTTTGGAAAAAAACATTAGCACGCGCGCCACGCGCTTGCAATCGCCGTCGCGGGAGAGCGGGGTATTACCAATGTTTTGATGTGTAATCCTTTTTACTTTTTCACGCGGGTGAAACAGCGGGGATCAGCTAGTATAATATAAAAAATGTTAAGAAATAATCTGAAGTGTTAATGGTTATATTGCGTGTTTGTCATTAACAAATAAACATGCCCTTTACAAAACACACCTGAAAAAGCATTCGCCTAGATTTCTATTCCAATAACCCGTTTAAAGTCTAAGCGATTAGTTTCACAGTTCTTGTTTCAAAGGAATATTTGCAATAGTCAGCGCCCCTTGTAATTCGTTTAATCTATCATTGTCTGAAGTTTGGCAAAAAATAATTGGCTCTGTATAATTTACCAATTGCTACAATAATTGCTAATGCTACAATTATGAACCTAATTGGAGCGATATTTACTGACTTTTTAGTTTTATTTTTGGGACAGATTAGCTGTCATTAGCGGTACATTTTTTGTTTGAACGGCAACCTGAATTTTTTGATTGTTTGATTTCGGACTTGTTTTTTCGCATATATTATTCCACGTGAGTTTATTTTATAACTAGTTTTTGTCCGCGGCTTCGTTCGCGTTAATGTATGCATGTACATTCGCATTTAAATCTAAAGATTTGTATACTTCAATAGGTAATAGGTATAATTCAAATGCAATTGCTTCTTATAAAGTGGCTGTAGGTGTAAAAGTAGGTAGGTTCCAGGTTAGGATAGGTTCTCAAGAGTAGAATCTATTTTCGGAACGAAAGGTAATCTATGTCCTATGCTGGACAACTATAGGTATAGTTATGTGTTTGCAAAATTTCATAACGATCGGTAGAGTAGTTAAAGCGTGAAGGCGTTATAAACAAACAAATAAACGGACTTTACCACTAAACATCTATACAAATAAATACAAATAAATAAAATTGAAGTGTCTGTTTGTGATTTCAAAATATATTTTTTTTACTCAATGCATATGAAAGTATACACGATACCTATAACGAAAATGCAATTAAAAAAATTTTTGTCTGTCTGTCTGTTTGGCTGAGCTAATCTTCTAAACGGCTGGACGGATTTTGACGGGACTTTCACTGGAGGATAGCTGAAGGTCTAAGGCGTAACATAGGCTATTTTAATTTTTGAAAAATCCTTTAGCGCGCGCTCCACGCGCATGCGTGCGGCGTCGCGGGAGAGCGGGATGACATTTATGTTCAAATATGGATTCTTTTTTACTTTTTAAACGCGGGTGAAACCGCGGGGTTCAGCTAGTTTATAATAATTGGGATAAGATTGTTCACGTAACCTACCTATCTATGTTGCATATTTACCTTGCCGCATTCAAAATCACTTAATGCCATCTCATTCACACAATAATGCCATCATAAGTTTTTTTTAATTATCGGTTCTAAACATCGGTTAAAAAATAACAAAGTAATAATACAAAAGTAAATGTTCACTTATGCAACATTATAATTATATTGTTCCTTTGTAAATTATTCTTATAAATGCATAAAAATAATGTTTCGCTCCATTTATTTTTTATTTTTCTACAACTCTAACAGACTCTTCTATTTCAGCTAGCTTTTGTAGCTAAAATTTTTCGCCACAATTTGTGGGTAAAATTATTTTATTTCTTAGTCGTTATATTTTATTTTGAATTTCTAAACCTAATGCATTTATTGATGCAGAACTTACATAACTAATGCAGATTTGATCATCAAATTATTCGATACTTATAAATATTACCTGCATATTTTAATAATTCTGAGTAATGTAATAATAAGTATACGAGTATAATAATAAACAAAAACGGAAGAGAAAAGTCAGTTAACATAATATATTCTCTATCGATCGATATTAGGTATCTTGAATCCGAAGTTACACGTGATATTATGCTGATTTAAGACTTTATCTAAGGTCAGTACTCAATGTACACTAGTTATTAGCATAAGTAAGGTTATTTGTAGGTTATAGAAAAAATACTAAGTTATCAGAGGTCACCGACTTTATAATAACTTTTTTATCAAACTGCAATAATGTAACTTACGTGGTATCTACCGTGTACCATACGTGCATACTACTATGAGTATATCAGCCAAAAGTTCAGGTCACTTTCGCCTCTCTTGTTTCCTTAAAATACAATAATTAGATACGTAACGTAGTACAAAACCTCAGTTATCGAGATTTCATGATTAGTGCCTCCTTACAGGAAAATATCCGTTCTACATCCTTAAAGGCCGAACCGTACATACCCTTTTCGTATATTTCGATCAATCTTTGACAGTAGATTTGTTATCGGGTTGGCGCCGATGTCATTATCATTCAGTGCATTATAACTACATAACAATTATAACTTCATAACATGTGACCGTTTTAAACAAATCATGATCAATAAATAATCATCTTAAACAATCGTTAGCACGTCACATTCATAAAAATAAAATAAAAAAAATACTTAAAACGTTTTCTACACTCATCGCCATGGACACACACATACTACATGAATACACAAATACCTAGACATAGAACAGAAATCTAAATTGATCAATTAGATGTCTAACTGGCCGGGAATTGAACCCGGGACCCTTTGCGCGTCAGACCAGTATGGTAACCGTTCCGCCACGCGGGTCATCAAAAGCATACACAGCCGCAAAAAATTACAGCAAGATGAGGTTGTGTAACGAGTCCTCGAATCTGTGCATCATGACGTCATCCACCGGCATCCATCTTAGCATCTGACAGGTGTAATGAGGCGAAAACGCAATGGTCTCCGCTCATACGCAGTGTGGTCTAAATCATGAGATGTTGTGTTAAATAAATAACGCCTTCTACAATCATAACCCCTTTTTCTCCTGTATCGTAAGTAACATGGACACACAGACGAATACATAACCACCCAGACCCATAATAGCTGTCTAAATTTATCAATTAATTATATTTTTCTATTTGGTAGAGTTAAGTTATCCTTACAACATAAGTATTCAAAATAAAATATGATAAAGTGGTAGTAAAAGAATACTGCCTTTTCTTGCCGATATTCTTTTTACGTCCGACTGCTGGGCGGGGGTCCCTCCCTTCCAACAAAATATGTGGTATGCTCGGTTTTGACAGTAAGTGTCGTAGAAACCAACCAAGGAACGAATAAAACTGACTTGTTGGAGCATTTCCCTTTGGCGTTACTGCGATTTCCAATAAACACAGGTTGATGTTTCACTGCCTAAAATAATATGAAAAATACATCATGCACAATACACATTTATGCTAGAACCTTAATTTATGCTAATATGATAAATGCTAGCAACTTGCTTTCAACAGTTATTATCAATTAAACACCTTTTTATACGTAGATCAACTGCTAAATCAAAGAGATATCCTCTCATGACTTGCACCTCCTCTCCATCAGTTATTGTTAAATTTTTGGTGTAGCAACAAACATTAGCACACCTGCGTCCTTTAACGATCATTTCGACACTAGATGCTTATTGAAGTAGATATCGCATTTAAATTCGATCAGCAGCCGTAGTAGTTGATGTTGCAATGTCCCGTTACTGACCGTCTGCTTTATCTCAAGTCTTCATATGATTTAGAACTTTTTTTATGCTGTGCATGATGGTAAGTGACCACTGCCGCTCATGGACAGATGTCCATGAGCGGCAGTGGTGGTGGTACAGATGTAAACAACCCTAGATAAGATCACAGCCCTACCTGATCGACCACAGGTGCATTGCTACCCCTGAGGACTGATTTGAAACGCCTCGCATAAGTATGTCTCCATAACCACACCCTTCAAACCAGAACACAGCAGCGCTACACAGCTGTTGTAAGGCAGAAAAAGGAGGGGTGGTGGTGCCGCCAGAGTTGGACGACACGGGGCTCTACCACCTTTAGATCATATGATTTATAACTGTCTCTACCGGATAAATCGTTATCCTGTTTGTAAATTGACATCCAGATTTAAAGAAGGAGAACTCTAGAAAATTTAAGTCTTACTTGGGGTAGACAATAGATGTGTCGCTTCGTTATTTCTCTTCTTATAATTGCGGATACTTATGCCCCTTTCCACAAAATACAGTGGTACTTAACACGGTCATTGTTTAAGAAATAATTGTAATTAAAGTTTATTGCTAATAACTGTATAAATTAAAAATATGCGTACAGTGATGTAATTTTAGCAGTACAATGATTAATAGTGTGTAAAAAAGTGTCTTAAAGTTTTCATTTTATTAAGTAAACTATGCACACGTATAGCTTTTCTTGCGCCGCTTCTTCTCCAACAGGTCTTTGAGAGCAGTAGTGAATGTTGTTAGAAGTAATACAGTAGATATACTTGCGAAATTTGTATTTAAATTTAAACGCCGGATGCATTAGGTAAGGGTTAATGTGGATGTAAAGAAACAGGTATTTAAGAGACATAGTGACCAACTAAGAACAAGTGGATTATAAAACTGCAATTTCTATTACATAAATATTTGAGGACACGGCTGTCAACGACCGCCGCTTTCCCGCTTGTCTGGCCTTGTGGACGCGGCCTTACTTGTGTAATTAATAAAATCACCCACATAACGGTTATTACATCGTGGTCTTGTTGTGCACACAATGAAACTGTATTTAGTATACGATAATGAAGAATGACCATTTTTAGACCATGGTTTTGAGGTACGAGACGTAATCGCTGGGAGGTTTAAGTTTACAGCTGGTGTACGTATATTTATTAAGATTTGATTGTAATGCTTTGACTACTGTCTTTTGCAAAAATCAGCAAATGTGTACCAACAGACCGACTGTTGGTGCATATTTGTAAAAGACTTGTCTGACCGTAGTTAATTTTAGAAAACTTTTACTTTAATGGAAAAGCATTATTAGGAATATAGATTTTTATACTAGTGATAAGTGTAGTGATAAGTGTATTTAAACTAAAAGGCTTGCTTATTAAGTGAATACGAATTCAATGTGTTATAATTTTCTTTAATTCTGTTTAACAGTTCAGTCGCGGAAGCTCGTCGTATGTATAATGTTCGCTCAAATATATGTTACCTTTACAATTCCCTTCTACTTACTTCACGGACAATGTAGTATAACGTAGAAAAATCAAAAACATGATGCCTCAGATTTGAACCTCAGACCTCTAAGCGGCCTTGTTTACGAACCACTAGACTTAAACTGTTCTAATCTACCATTACATTTGAAATTACCAAATAAGTAACTAGACCAAATATTCGGCCATCAATACATTTCGTTATTATGTCACCCGCACACTCACGGCGATCGATTCGAGCGCCGGACGTAATTGATCCCGTTCTTGACATGTCACGCGACACCGCCCTTCAAATACGTAAGGCTGCACAAAATCACAAACAAACTAGACACTTTGACTTTAGTTACACCGAAGTGAATAATAAAAATGAGTAGGTGTATCGGCGGAACCAGGCTTTCTGTGCAGCCAAATTTATAAGTTCAATGTTCGAATTTTAATTATATTCCCTAAGACTCACCAGAGTCTAACAGGATATAATTATGATAAGATAGACGGGCTACCTTATGGAAAGTAGTCACCGGCCGCCTACGCATTACTTTTGGTGGAGAGCTCTTTTTGCATCTTTTTCGTAGAACTCCATGTCATAGCGCCCCGAAAATACCTCAGAAGGAAGTTCATTCCACATTCCATATTCAAGAGTAATTATTACAAAATAAAAAATATTACAAAATGATTACCTAGTAGACACACATTAAACCTTATCAGATCTATAAATGGATAATGATTAAATATATCGTTGTCAAGAAGGTAGCCTATTCTAACCGTTAACACTAAAACCGTTTACGTTACAAAAATCGTTACACCCATAATATTTTGCATTATGGCGTGCCTAAACCAGTTTATTTCAATAGTAGTTATTATGGGTCATCAAGGACGAATTATTCTATAACCACTTCTCGCAAGATAACAAAGGCTTTATCAAAACTTATCATTGGTACATTCTTACATTATATAGGTATTTACTTACGTTATTTCTTATTATTTTTTGTTTATCAACGTTCAATTACTTTATTGTAAAAAAGAACATAAATTCAAAATTTCTGACCTTTAAATATCGAAAGTTCTATCTTTGAGGCCGAAATTAAATAATTCTTTAATTATAAGTCATTATAATATGCCTAAATATTGTATTTTTAATATTAAAAAATCCTGATACACATTAGACAATATAACATCTGCCCTATATTTTCCTTAACATTTTCATAGAAAATTTAGTGATTTT
>DWPV01006348.1:0-11603 GCA_018251915.1 Urbanus proteus proteus
TGCCGTTATAAGGCAGAAATAGGTGTGGCGGTGGTGCCGCCGGAGTCGAACTACGTAGAGTTCTACCACCTTTAAACATATTTATCTTTATCTTTAACATATTTATCTTATAGGTAATATTACTTATTGTAACAATATAAATAAATAAACGCCAATGCATTGCAGGCATATTCGTAGATACACACGGAATCTATGCAACTGACTTTTCCTAAAGAGACATCAGCAATGTACAACAAATGGTAATTAGCAATTATCATTTGTGTTTCTGACTATCTCCTTACACATTATTCGATGTACTTCACAAAGGATTTTGTCGACAAGACGTCAAATTGCCATAACTATTAAAACAACGATCAGTCCACAGCGACTTTTGGATTCGAGCCAATTTCATCAGGAACTTAACTACTCATTGATCAAAGTGCAGATGTTCAGCTCTAGTTTGCTATCCATCAATTCATTCTTTTTGTTCTTGAATAAACTTCAATACATAAAAACAACGTAATCTTGATTACGTATCACAGAATGCATACTTAGTTATAAGAAACTATAATAAATAAATTGAAATACCTATGTATATGTAAGTAAAAATAGAAGGACATACTGAAACTGAATCTGACCATCAAATCGTAAATTTGGATCTTCCTTCTAAACAAGAAATTATAGACACAAATTATAGACCCCAAGTTGTGTACATAAAGACGTTTTTATAGTCATACGAAGACGTCTAGACCACATTTTGGATCGTTAAGCTATTCGCATTCTACATGCCATTATTCAAATAGTTCACCAGAATACTAAGACGATAAATCTTTATGACATTGTTAGGAAATTTAACACTGAAGCGTCCAATTAATCTTAATTACCCGTCTCGTGTTTCAGAGATGCTGCGATAAAGATCAAAAACACGTATTTCAGTACGCGAAGCTCAGCTTATCTTAGCGACCGAGAAGGAACATTTTTTTTCAGTTGTCCCCTTTTACGGAACACAGGACGGGATTCCTTAAAAGCCGGAAAATTTGTCCAATTCACTCTTTTGCTCTTTGATATTGTGATTCTATAGAAATCCGTGCAGTCCTTTTACAAGGATTTTGGAATACAATTACCATTGAGAAATACAAGACAAGATCGAGGGAGCATTTAAATTGTATATCTAGAATATTTATAACTTATTTATATTTGCTTTACACCTGAAAGTGCTGAAATTCCTTGCAAGGTGGACTGAAATTTAATTACCCGGTACGCTTAAACCTTCTGACATTTCAGTCTATTCGTGGAAGTAAAGAGCTGGATTTAAAATTCATAAATACAGAGGATCGATAAGGAATAATTTCCTGCTCTCCGCATTCGTCGGGCAACAGCGCGGAACCATCGAATTTTGTAGAGAATAGGGAGTAGATCGCCAGATACTCCGCCGGTTACTTAGAGACTTTGTCATGTAAATCAGCCACTCAAAACCTTAGGCAAGACAGCGTTTAAATTGAAATATTGTGAATATTTCACTCACGAATGATCCTGCTTTGATCTAGCTTCGCAATTATCTTCTCCGTTGATACGAATTATTTCGCTGCACAGACTATTTAAATCCTTTAGCATCGCTTGTAATTACTAAAGAAATACAGGACGGATAACGCTTTTGCAGACACGACATTAATCGTGAAGGGGACCACTAAATTAAAACAGCGGTCAGTTTTTCCCACAATATTTCATTGCGATTTGCACCTAAATGAGAAACGCGAATTTTTTCCTCTCAATTTTGCTTTTATAAAATATGCACCAATTACGATCACCATTTTCATATTGACGTTCTTTTGATTTATTTTGATATAATGGAAGGCTCTAGTGTATTTCTGGGAGTACGCCAAAAGCCAATTAGACGTACGTTCGTCAGGTGGGAACTTTAAATTGTGAAAAACAATCACTAAATTATCTACATAAGTTCCAATATCTGCCATCGCTCCCTGCAACTGTCTTTCTTTCTCACTTTCTATCACTGTTAATCTTAATAAAACTGGTTATAACTTTACAATACTCGCCTAATAAAATCTTCGGGTTTTATTATATACCCTAGGGGATACCAAAGGAACGACTGCAGCTATACAAACGATTCAACCCTATTTCACCATTGGCGGGCTTAATAAAGATGAATCTAGAACATCACGCAGATCCCAGTACAGGGTCCCGTTCCGACGATAAACAGGAAGATTGAATACTGAACACATATTTGGTCAAACAACAAATCGTTCCCACGTGGTTCGGCCCGTAGTAATATGTTCGACACCGTGTTTCGTGTAAATAAAACTATTTTGATGCCAAGTATCATAAAAAATGTACATTCGTAATTTTTTTGAGTTCGCATTTCCTTTTAAACTAATACATGTCAGCTAAACTGGGACAGCTTTATCACGATGATAATGAAATAATGATTGTCTTTTAGTTTTTTTTTATTGTAAATATTTAGGTAAAATAAAACATTGTGTGTAACCACAGGGACAAAACATTTTATAGCCTATAAATTTGACATAATGTGCTATACCCTTAAAAATGAAGCAAAAACTTATGAGAAGATTCTATTTCAAACATCCCAACAGACATTTACAACAATATTTTATTTGTATAAATTAACTTAAGACCAAATCAAGTAAAAAAAAAAAAACGTTATACAAATATCGATTTAAGTATCTGCTTCTACAATATTTTCTGTAGACTCATGCCGTCTGCCCAACAATCATATTTATTGATATCCTTCACTTGGCGAGCATTTCTATATAAATAATATCACACAGAAATGTAATACGACGACAGATTTCATCTTTGAGATGCAAATCAACTCCGTTGAGAGTTTATGGCTCAAATGGGGTGACTGAAAGTACGTATTTGATATTTATTGAGAACATAGGTAGGTACCTAATCTACAGACCTAGAAACACGGTCGTGTTTCAAAGCCAATGTTTTAGACATTTCTTTAAATTGAACTTCGATGTTATTGAAATGAAATCCAATGAGATCTTTGTTATGACACTAGTACCTTTATAGTGAAAATTAACTACATATTTTAAATCATTTCATTGGAGCAGCAAACAAGAAAAACCTACATATCCAATATTAAGTACTTAAATGAAAAGTTTAATTATAATTTTGGTACATACAAGATACATGTGAGAAACATAACCCTTCCTTAATAATTGTGTAAAATAGAAAATACTACTATTACTACTTAAATGTGATGGGGGAATGGTTGAAACAAAATACCTTTAACCATGGCTTTTTTAATCTTACCTACTTATTATGGTAAGTATAAAATTTTACTTTACGTACCCTATTTTCGTGAAGGGAAACCTTTAAAGGTACCCGTCGCCATAGGAGCAACGCTGGGTCATGTGGGATTTTACCCACTAAAACTTACCCAGGGGCTGTCCTCCGTGCTGCAAAAAGGACTGCAGGATCTTCCATATAGGTACCTTTCTTTAATGTAACCGTATTCCACCCGTACGCACCTCAATCTCGCGTTACTTAAACAAAAGGATTCAATAATGGTTAACTTGTTTGAAGAACCAGAGTCATTAAATAAAAGACTCCTCAGTGCAAATATGGGTAGGAAAACCTATACAAACATTTCAAGGAATTTCTGTTAAATTAATCTTTAATATGTTATTGATAAAGGGAAAGACAAGCGGCAACGTATTTAAGGTATTTTCATATAGGGATGTTTTAAGTTAGGACCTTATCTTCTATCTATCTTCCCATACAAGAAAATAATAGTAAATCTATGTTTAATGTTTAATTTATAAAAAGACGACAGCAGTGCAAACAAGTATAACTGTAATAAAATAGACGTAATTATATTTAGTTCTATAGTTAGTAGACGTAACTAAAGGTCGTAAAACTACATATATTCCTTTAATTAAAGAAATTGAATACAAGCACCCATCAAAGTATGTAGTGCTATCACATTCATAACGTATCTGTAAGATTTACAGTCTTTTGATCCGTTGTTAATATACAACATGAGTATTCCTTCAAGCTAAAAAGGTATATTCTAGGAAACTGGAATAACTCTGGATGTACATATCCTAGAAAATTGCAATATCTCTATGGAGACAGAATTTAAATTAAAATACATTTTGGAAGGAACTTGTTATATAAATTTAAGTCATATAGGTCCCTCCGACTAAGTTTGTGAACGAATGGAAGAACATTTTCAAACTACGTTTATCGTATTTTCTTTTTCATGAAGTTATTAAGAAGAGGGGTACCTACCACTATGATCTACATTTTCTATAAATGTAACAAAAACAGCCATTTACCTACAGAATAACATACATGTATTGATATTGTCTTTAATCATGGTTCTGGACATGCATCGCCCACGTCCCATAATAACTTCATAGTATAAAACGAAGTCGCTTTCCGCTGTCTGTCTCTATTTATTTATTGTTTTACTATAATTAAAACGGTTACATTAATTATAGACACCATCAGTTATGCTTCTTGCTCGCAGAGCCTCATGCATACTGACAATATTTCCTGCCATTCATCTGCAAACAAATCACACTCAAAGTATGCATCCAGAAGAGCGTCAAGTTTGGTAAGAACGCTGGGACTATGAGAGTTGGCTCTCTATGTATGCTTAGACCTTTAAAACTACGCAACGTATGTTGATGCCGTTTTTTTAAAAGATAGAACAGGAAGGTTTATATGGAATTTAACACGTGCGAAGCCGCTCGCAAAAGCTTATATATACAAAGAATATTTCTTTCTTAAAAAAAAAAACAATGTAGTTTTCTTTACCTCTACAAAAAGTTACAAAATCAATATCGGAAACAAGTTTAAGTGGCAAAAAGTTAAACATTTCTACAATTTAGGTACGTCGTTTGAAACTATCTACAGGTCCCCCGATAAAAGCGTGGTTTACTCAAACAGGCGCAGACAAGCCGGACTAGTTACTTACCCGCTATTAAATAAACAGGGGCTACCGAATTTACATCCTACGCTCGGTTTCATTAGATCCTGAGTTATGTCAGACCCGAGGTTAACCTTTCTTTTTCATTCCTTACCCACAAGGTACAAACATATTAAATTTAAAAGGACATTGCGAAGATAACTCTGGACATTTATGATTTTATACATTATTTGACTTGTTATTTCTAATAATAGGAGAGACATTCAGTTCTTTATGTAAGTGTATTACTGAAATAAAAAAGGCGTAATTAACATTGACACATTGGTCTTTAGTAATTAGTAACTTATAGCGTTTTCTGCACTCACACCTCTCTGCAGAGATTCTCTAGATATAACACAGCTAAAAACAACTCCCATCCAAAGTCCAGAATTAATTCACTCATTCATTAACTTTTATACCTTACTAACCTGGAATCGAAATCCTTTACACGGTATAGTGACCATTGCACCATAAGGGTCATGGTATTACCGTAATATAATCCATGGTAACGGATATAAAGAAATGGAACGCAAAACTTCTAGAGCTTGACCCAACTGATAGACTATACTAGTAAAACACCAACAACATAATTGTATAAAAATATTCCGACGTCTAAACCTTTGTATCGTGTAGCAAAATATCAACGTAATGTCGTCTTAGGAAATCCCATTCGGCACCTGTTTGCTTAGGACGCACCACATCTCGCCGATGTCAAATATTTGAAACAGTTGATGACAGAAACCTCGCCTTAGTTGAGTGTTGATATTGATTGGAAACTGCAAGTTGTAAGAGAAGTACGTATATAACTTGATTGTTCAAAGTTACTTAGACAGCAGATAGCCTCGTGCTATTACATATTTTATTTCAATCTTTCCGATTTATCACGCTTGTAAAACCTTTCAGATAAACTTTCATTTCTTTAACAATGAAGAAAAGGATGAGTAAGCCAAGTTAGCCTATCCGTTCTTATTACAAGCGAAATAATCCTCATGATTGTCATGATCCAAATTAAGGCCGGCCTTAACCATCAAAGCGCCACGAGCGGATCACTGTTACACATTTGGCGCCCTAGACTAGCTGCCTATTCTATAATACATATTATTATCAAGTGGAACATATTGCACTTTTTATGAATTTGCGCCCTTGTCTCCTTTGGGCCCCGATGCCCTGAGCAACCACGCGGGTCACCCAACTGTAAGACCAACGCGATCCTATGATTCCGCCCCGAGCAGCGAAAAAGGTTACTCTTACGCGAAATTTTGACAGAGCCCCAAAATAAACGAAAAAGTTATGTGCATTATTTTTATAATGGGTTATGGTTATTAAGTGTATACCGCAGTAAAAGAAACATATGGGAGTATTCTCGTGAGTGAAAGTGACTGCTGACCAATTAAAGCTGGAAAATTCGTGTTTTGTTTTTGACCGAGAGCACGACTTGAGTTGAAACACAAAGTGAGCCTAAAGGTAATTATTTGCAACTCATAAATGCCCATCACCATCCCTAAATATGGAACAAACGCCACCTGAGGCTCCCTCAGATGCTAGTTGTGCCCCTTAAGAGAGATTTCGAGGTGAAATGAGGGTTTAGACACTTTAGTAGCTTAAACCATTAATAATGCGCCTACTAATAAATTTAATAGATTTTCTTAAAGACAAACTTTATCACTTAGAATATGTATAGTAGATACATATTCAAAGTGAAATAGGACCTAAGACGCAAAACTACTTGGTATTTGAACAAAATTCACAAAAAATATGTTTCTTTCAAATGGTTCTTATCTTATAATTTATAATCTTTTTCATTGTCGCTAATGATTCCAATAAATGTTTTAAATATAACCAACAAAACCTAATCCAAAAAAGCGAAAGCAAATTCTACTATTATAGCGATAGTATGACATTTTACATCGGGGCCATCGTATTTTACCGAAAGAAGGCACTTGGGGCGTGCAAGATCGTATTCGCTAGTGTTTGTTTAGGCCTCATCCTCTCTACCATTCAAATATTTAAAACAGATCATGACAGGAACTTCACTTCAACTTCAGTTAAGTGTTGATATTGATTATAAGTTCGTAAGAAGTAAGAGGAAAGCGTGAAAGAAAAGTTTTACAGGATTATGAAGATTACTAATCTAAAACTATGTAGTAGGTACCATAATAACACCACTTATTAGACTTATGTATAATGGTTAAGAAATACTTAGGTACAATATGAAACATTGTGGTAACTCGATTTGTCATGTCGGCTTTTGAGGCGCTGCACGATCCCGAATTAATTTATCGACACAACATTTTAATGCTTTCGAGTAAACATTATTATACAAACTCCAAACTGAAACCTACAGAGCATGGCGACCTGCTATTCAACCACGACGTCTGGAAGAAAACCCTTTTAGCAAAACGTCACTAGCTTTTCGTAAAAGTCAGTAATTTTTCTGCATTCAATAAAATTTCGCCACACAATCTGGAGGTCAAGGTTTGAATTCCAGAAAAGGATCTTTCGTTCAGATATGCTTTATGCATATGAAAACAAACTCTCTCACTCTAAAGTGAGTTTCGGGCAATTAGGGATTGCAGACCGGATCCCGTAATCCGGTGGATCCGGCATCAATATACACTCCTCGGATCCGGTGACGGGACCGGTTGAATCCGGCTAGATTAAAAATTAGGCCCGATTGCAATCCCTAGCAGCAATGAGGCAATAATGCTTAAATAGAGTATGTAAATGTATAAAGAACTTTGCAATAGTCGATCTATTGCAAATTACGATTCTAAACTATGCACTTACTAAGTAGGTAGGTACTTAAGCATTCGTTAAGTCTGCATCGTATTGATTTATTTACGTTTCATTGCTTTCTACTGATTGTTTCGTTTGTCAATAGAAGTACAAGAAGATTTATTTCTGTAGAATCTGAAAGTCAATACCAGGTAAATATTTATTCTTCGTTACTCCGTCGCGCTTCAAAGCTCGAATGAATCTCAAAGAGCTTAATATCGTGTATTTTTTATTTTGCACTTGTTCTTTGCATTTTTATCAAGTTAGGGACTTTTTATATTCGCTCATTTACTAGCAACCAATCAGTGATTTATTGATCAATAGCTTAAACCATGCAGTGAGATAATTGAAAATGTTTTAAATGAGTCTGGTACTCAATTGACGGCGCTTATAATACTGCTTCGCAATCATAACATACGCTGATGAAGACTTTTTTTTCTTTTATGAACTAATTGAAGAAACTACGAAGGGTTAGGTTGGTAAAAGTAGTTGTTACTTTCTTCTTCAAATACTCAGATATAAGGCATACTAAAAATTTATACTTTGACTTCTCGTGTTATGTATCCACATAATTGTTTTGGAACGCCTTTACTCTTTAACTTCTTCACCTATCGTTGTATTTTGTACAAACAAAAAGGACATACTAGTACCTCCTATAACTTCGAAATATATACTCCTCCGGAGAGAAGGAAACGTAACTTTTATACCTACAACCTTCCTACTTTAATACCTCTTGATATGAATTAATACGTACGTTACGTAGGTACTTACTTCGCCTTCATATTCCCTAACAAATACGGAAGTAATTTCCCCAGGATTTTAATAGAAAACTCCCCTTCGACGAAATTACAGATGCAGTTATACCCTTCAAGGCGGAAAACAGTTATTTGTACACCATTGTTGATCAAACACAATTAAAGGGGTTGTAAGAGTTTTACAAGAAGAACAGAACTCCTAATAATCTCTTGAAATCTTTCAAAATGTTTTATAACTGTTTACATACTACATACCTAATACTTTTTTGTAAATAATAAAACAGTAATATCCATCCTATACTGCATTGAAGTCTCCTCTTAAGGCATCCATGTGTAGAAATAACGTAGTGTACTTCCAGCTTGAGCCTAGCTTGAGCACAATTACACCGTTACATCTTATAATTAAACATATCGAATAAGTTTGTCAATACCGTAATCAATGAAACGTAACATAATTAGACGTAGTTTCATAAAAATCAAGTTTGTGGCACGTTTTTGACAACTCTACAATATTAATTAAAATATAAATATCATGCTCTGAAACGTTCACCAACGTACCAATAATACAAAGTAAATACCGAGAGAATTAAGACTAAAAAATCCTAGGTTTATATTTAATCTGTGGGGTTAAAGTTTTACAATTTGACTTTCGCCACCACGAGCAGTGCACGCGTCGCAGTTGGATAACTTTTTATTTCAGTTTGAACCCAACTTCTGATTGTGTGTGCAACTAAGAGTTAGCGCTCAAGACAACCGAGTACCGGGAAAAGTTTAGTATCTAGATTCTGTATGAGGCCACATTATGAAAAGTTTAGTAGATGTATTTTATGGAGACATACATTACGACCTTATTAACTTTTTAATATTTGCAATCTGGATCTGGATAATTGCAAGCTGCTATGAATATGCTTTTCTCTAATCAACTGGTTTGCTAGTAGTAAGTTAGATATTTAATAAATTGGTATTTTCTGGTAAGTAATTAAAATGCGCTTCTTCGATCAACAATACCAAAGTTAGTATTGTTGATCGAAGATGCGCTTAAACAAACGAACGGACATTATTATCGGAGAAAACTAAAAATATTTTGGATGAATTTAAAACTACCAAAGATTTATTATCTTCAAGAGTCAAAAATTTCTTATTACATACTTATCTTTTTTTTTTTTCTAAAGTGGTTGTATAAATTCTGTAGTTTTTACATTCACCGGCCAAAGTAATATTTTAGCGGGTAATAGTTAATTAAAAGTGAGTTAATGTCATTAGTGTAGGTACTTTTTATGTGCACATGTGTTTCTTACAATTCGATGTAATGTAAAAAAACATATCACACATATTATGTAAAAGTAAATCAATGAACGTTTAATAAGTTAACATTCAAAAAATTTCCTGATATGCCTAATAAATCATAAAATGTAATGTTCAAATGAAGTATTATCAGACTATTTAAATGTTTTAAACTGTTCACGAAAATATAACTTAATCTTACTCACACAGCAGTCGGCTTTGGCGATCGCAAACGACGAAGTGCACGCGAGAAACTTCAACTTTTTGTTTGTGAGCGCGTCCCAACTTTTGATTGTATGTGAAACTCAAAATCGACTCAGGCTGCTAAAATAAACCAATGTTAATATGGTATGAACCTGCGCTACTACCGAGTGTTTTTATAAATTTATTATAATTTTTCAAAACGTTATCTATGTATAAATATACAAGATGTCCTGTAAATCGCGGATAACCTTGAAGCCACGTATAGGTCACACAAAGGCCCAATAGAATATTCCCTTATGTTTTAGTCCAAACTCTTATGGTGTTCAAGATATTTGCATTTTTGTAAAACTGCTCAAAAAGCACACCCTCTGTTACTCTTTGACTTATAATTGCCACAAATTGTTAGGTTTTTTTAAAGTTCGCCTTTTGTATCAGACCCTTAAATTGACATGCTTTCAGGATCCTGTTAAGTTTTTTTTTTAATATCTAACCAATAACTTAAATGATAACTATCTATAACAATTTAGTAAGAAAGTACCTGCAAGGTGTGCAAGTGTTGGTAATGACCAACAGCAACAATAGCTACAATTTGTGAACACGTTTGAAACAAAGCCAGCAATAGTGCTAATTAAATACTTCAGCCCAAATAATGCAAAACGCCGCTTTGAAAACAATGTGGGTAATTATAAATGGTATTTAAATGTTTTATTCCCCCTAACAAAAAGGAAGGGGAACGAAACAACGAAAAACAATTATTATTAAAATGACAATAGTAAAACTTCAAATCTTCAACAAGCGTATTTTTATAATAAATTACAATTGCCAATTGATATTGCTAGAATGTAGATCTCTCGTTACAAAGAACTCATTGACAATATAAAACTATCTCTACATAAAGTCCTATATTTTAGGTCTTCCGCGACCCAAAAGTATATATAAAGAACTGGCATTAATTATGTATCAAAAATATAATTGAATTTTTAAAAGACCTACTTTTTATTATGATAACCATCTTTATTGATCTTATGTTCCTAACAACCTAACATACATCACATGTTTGAGGACAGTAGGTAGATATTGAAAACTTAATTCAATAAGTTACAAAGTTTAAGACAAAAACGGTAGAAATTTACCACACAGTCCACACACACAATCACTTTTAATTAGCAAAGAAATATAGCTAAAGCACAGGTGTTAACCAAAGCTGTATAAGTTGTACTTTTTGCTTATTTCAGAATTATCCGTTTGAATTCAAAAAAGAGAAAAGCATGCAAAACTCCAGCCAGTTATATTCGCAGCGTTCAGCGGGCTCGGGGTATTTATTATTCATTCACAAGAAGCGCCACGATATTTACTCTCCCATTACTATGGCTGCGGTCGCCTTTCTTGCATTCAAAATTGAATACATGTCCTCTGAGTGGCCTCGCGTGGATAACGGTGAAGGTAGAATTGAAATGTCGTGATTATCTTCCTATACCGTTCAGTATTTATGGAATTGCTGTTGCATGCAGTCATTTAAAGTTGGCATTGCCAATGGAAGTTTGTAAAGCATTCACCTCAAATCAAAAATCAAATCAACCGTCCCCCTCGACGATGATATATTTTTACGTTATTCAGTGTTTAATTATTCACATGTTTACTTTACA
>DWPV01006349.1:0-11603 GCA_018251915.1 Urbanus proteus proteus
AACAACTGCAGAAGTAGAAACTGTGTCGCAGCCGTTTACGCCCATTCCTGGACAAGGATGAAGCATGTTCCATCTTTTTTTTAATACATTAAAAAATCCATCAAAATACATCAATTAAAAAATCATAAACAAAAACAATTTATGCTTCATGTTTTGAATAGATATAATATGTTTAAGTGTAAATAAAACTTAAATACACCGCAAATGTTTGACAATAACCAACTTTGCGTTTTAAAAACTGTAATTAAAGATAACTGATCAAATGTAGTGAACTACATAGATATCTAATAACAAGCATTAAGTAATTTATAATAGTTCAGATTGAGAACCAACGTACAAAGCCATTATACCGGGCGCCCCTTATTAAAGAGATGTTCACAAACTCTAAACAGTTTAATTTGAGATCAAGTGGGTTGAAGATGCCGATACAGTTAATAATGTTATTGGAACATATACTACATATTGTATATGTTCCAATAACATTATTAACTGTATGTAATAAGTAATATCTTGCCTCGTATACCTGTTGTTTTATATCATTAAGTACGCTATTGAATGTAATTTAATTTATTTAGTAATAATTAACATCTATGTATTTGAGTATTTTTTTTCTTGTCTTCTATGTATCAGCCTTTTGAAGTCCTCCAGTAGACTTAATAGGAGGTTTTTAACAATATTTAATCCAACTGGCATGGTTATTGACCCCATTAAGGCGTTGATGTTACACAGGAGACATATTACCTTACTGCTACTATAACATATGATCTGCACGGTACATTTTTTTTACATTACCAAGACTGTCAACATCATCCATTTTGATTGAATGAACTGATTAAGTGACTAGACTCCTTTTAAGTCTTTTATAAAGGTCTTAGTGGAGTTTTTATACAGCTCTCATAAATAAATAGTTCGGTTGGCTCTCATAAATAAATAGTTAATGCTAGAAGTTAGCAATGTTTACATCACAGTTTTGATTATAAGATTGGTTAGGTTAGTGCTCGTGAAAAAAGGTGTCGTTAAAATCTCCCAAAAAACATAATTAAGAATCCATATTAAAAAATCTTGAAACATTAATTTACTATTTTGATAACAATATTATATTATTCATTTTTTTATCATTTTATTTATAAAAGAGCAGAAATAAAACTAACATTGTCTTATTAAGTCAACATCAACCTTCATCGAAAGTATTAAAATTCTTAACATAAAATATTCCTTCCTCAATGTTACTATTTACAAAGAATGTTTGAATATTTCCTTCCAAGTTAGATAAGAACAAAAAATCTTTTCTATTTTTTATGAAACAGGAAAACGATGTTTTTCCCGCTTGTGATAAATGTTTTGTGTACTTAAGTACTTTAGTTTCAGTGTTGAGAGAAGAGATTTTCACTAAAATGTTCAGTATTTACGTAAAACATTTAATTGTGTACTTTTCAATGAACATAAATTATAAGAAAAAAGATGACGCATAGATTTATAGAAGTAAATCCACTAATATAGGTATATTTAAAATGAATTCATACCTAATAAATTACATATAATAGATAAAAAAAAATATTAAATAAAAAAATTACGAAAGAAAAGAAAATAAGTACCTATAGCGTACCTATACCACTTTGGACACAAGGACCTTTACAAGGACAAACAAGAACGAGTTCCTTTAAAGCGGATGACTGACTGCTGTCCGCCCAACAAAATTATATATCATAATAACTAAAAAAAACTAAAAGTCTTAGAAACATATACGAGTAATAGCCCTTTATGTAATAATATTCAAAAATATTTAACCAAACGTAAAGAAATCGGTTCAACAAACACCACATAAAGAGTGATAATATTCAAGGACCCAGACTTGAAGGATTCGTTAGAATAAAACCATTCAGCGGAAGTGAAGACGTTACCGAACGATATCGTGAAAGAAGCGAGATCAGAACTATCTAAGAAATAAAGGAGCCAAGGACCTGCTTTCTAGATATTTGCAAAGTAGAGCAAATCCACGGTAACTTGGATACATTTAGCGTTCCGATATAAATCTATAGTGAGAACATTGAATATGGTACAACTTTTTAAATCGGCTTCTGCGCTGTTACCAGTTTATTTATTTCTTGTCGATCTGACAACCCAGTTGATTTAATGACGCTCCATAACACAAAAATGTCTTAGTTATGCTTTAAACAACCTTCCTATGCAGTGACGGTATTTTTATAATGTTGTTGTAGTTGTAATAAGAGTAAGCCAGTCATATCTATGAGTTTTTTAGTTATTAGTATTTTAGGCAAGTCATATTATTTTTGGAATTGATTAGGCACAGGTGTCATGACATTACAGTAGCAATAACATTCTACACGTCGGTTTAAAGAAGTTTCAAATATATACGACCAAATAATTGAATGTATCAAAGATCCTCTACCTTCAAACGCCAAACGTCTTGATCCACAAACACGAGGCAAGGGTCAATACTCTATTCGTTTGCATACGACAGACATGGTTTTTCACATATCCGACTTGGCAACACTCCAATCGCCCTATAAACTGAGTGACGCAGTCGACGAAAAGAATTTGTCGGGCACTAAAGCGAAGAATTACAGCCTAGTCCCCTTTTGTTTGCCTCCTTTAACGGCTATTTCCCAAAAAAATGTTTAGCCCATTAAAACTGGAAGGACCTTGAATAAATGTACGAACAAAGAATACTGTGGTTTAATGCTGGCGTTGTGGATATAAACGTGTTGAACTGGCTTTTATTTGACTGCTTAACAATTTATTGGATGAACTAAAGCCGGGATTGTTTGAAGTGAATTTAAATTTAGCGGATGATCCCGTATTTGCATCGGAACGCGAACCGCCAAGGTTGGAAAAACCTAGAACTATCTGTCCTGATATGAGTGACTTCTAAGAAGAAATCTAATGGAATTGTCCTACTTTGAAGAGCGTAATAAGCTACAGCTGCTAAATCTTTTTGTAGCTAACATGCTACTCCGAAAATTATGCTTTATTGAACAACAAAGTTGGGACTCCACCTACCTATGTTTAAGCAGCATAGTGATATATTTTCAATTTGGCCACCAATTGGTAAGTCTTCATAAGTTTATACGTACCTAGTATATAGTAACACATTGCAAAATAATAAAAACCGTTTGACAAAATTAAATAGCCTAAATGAAAAAGCCAACAATGTGGAATCCCTGTTTGTGAGAAATCTCACAATAAAAAGGATAGCTACAAAACAACAGTGTAGTAGTGTAAGATCTAAAGTAGGTACTAAAATACTTTGGCAAAGTTTACTCGCCATCAAAAATTTTCCAAGGTATTTCAGTAATATAAAATGTTCACGATCTCTTTGATCATAACCATTGGTATTCAACCAATCAGTCATCAATTGGTACTGGTTTCACGGAAGCTTATCGATTCCTCTTCCGCCCTCACGTCGCCTGCTCGACCGAGCGTTTCGACCTACAATGACGTTCATCTAGAACGAAGCGCTGGTCTCACTGTCAACGGATTATTAGCAACCTTTTTGCTAAACTACAAATCATCACTAAAAACATTTGTTTATTCTTAAGAGGCATGTTTACGTTTTTTTTTCAGATACACTTCCGAAAAATATTTGGTCCTTCCAAATATCAGCTTATTACAGTCTAAATGATGCAGGATTTCATTTTATAGAATGACAAGTATTAGGACTTAACTAGTTTCGATCAAGTTGACAATCTAAAACATTCAAGTGCGTAAATTTCATTACACATTTTCACTAACCGTTTTTCATCATCTCTAAGTAATACATATTTGTCGCCAAATAGACACATATTCCACAAATCAGAAGAATATTGCTATTGAAACCAGAAATTGGCGATCAGTAAAAATATATGACATATGTACCTACATAAACTATCTCAATTACATCCAGAAACCCAGAAAATCTAGCGAACTCCAATAAGATAGCATCGCTAATGTCTACTGCTTTAACAAGAACCTTATGAAACGACAAAGCATCTTTACCAGAAACCCCACAATGGTTCACTGATAACGGTAAATTGCTATCGACCACAACAATAATATTGTGGCTGCAAAAAACTTACTACAAAATTGCGCTTTAAAAAAAACTGCATGAACTAAATAGCAAAGTTAGACGTGATAACAAGATTAAATGCGTACTCGAAGGTAAAATTTGTAACTAAATAAATTGAGTTTTTCGTTTGATACAGATGCGTATATTAACCTGAAATCGTATTTACATTGTTAGCACTCAGTATTACACCAAATAACTGTAAAAGATTCAGAGTAATGCCCAAAAATATGAATCCATTCAAATATTTAATCCAAATTCAAAACCAAATGTGTCCATAAATAAAGTAGTTCAATTGTTTCTACTCGTCTACATTACAGCGATCTTGGTAATAACATAAAGTTCATAGAGCTCGTAAATGTTACGAAATTCTTTGCAATTGCATAAAGTTCACGGTTTACAATTTTCACAAAACGCCACATAAAAGTGAAATACAACGCTCCACTTCGCAATTGAATTAAAGAACAAAATGCATACAGCTTGAGAACTTGCTTTACGGGGAATAGTTATTGATAGTAACGGCAATGGCTATGGCAATAACGGCTCTGGTGATGTCCCGCTACAGTCAAATTTACTTACTACTAAACATCGATACGCTAGGATATTTATGTTATGTGTGAAAGAACTAAATAGCTTTTGCCTTGGTATCAAACATTCGAAAACCAAATTAGGGTTAAATGATACTGATTTAACTCCCAAATAGTATCGAAGAATACACATAAAATGTAGTGAGCCTGATATCCAATTAGGGTGTAACAATGAGGAATGATATAAATAACATTAACAAAAACATAACCAAGTCGCTATTCAAACAGTAAATCAATAATGAAGAAATATTATATCGGTGAAATTTCATCTCATCACATACGAATATTTTCAGTAATTACAGTATCATATTTTAATAATATTATATTTCCATCCTCTGCCATGTCCAATTTAAATTACGTCACATAAAATACTGTTGTTCAAGTGAGACTACGGTTTAATTTGGAAATTTATTGTTTCCTTAATTAAATCCATCAACAACTATGAGCCTTGCATGCGCGTTATTTATTCCACACAAGTCAATATTTCTAACCCAAATTCATGTGTTTACGTACAACAAACAAGCTAGATGCGAGTTTTGAATACGAAATATAAAACGAGAATATAGCACCAAGTTTAAGATTGCACCAGAACAAAAGACGTCGGGGCAGGATTTTGGGCTATTTGCGGCCAGTGAGTTATAGCTTGCAACGGGAGTATCACTATTTCTTGGTCCCAATACACTTAACTTATAGAAGTTTAGTTCTCAAACTCTAACCCCTGGTGAGATCTGAATCACAATATACTTTCTTCTTGGTATTTCCACGAATACACGTTATTTATTGGAGGCTTTAGAAGATTTAGACTTGGAACCGAAATCTAAATTTATATCGCAGTTCACAAGTTGAAACACAAACTCCAACAGCCAAGTTCTGGAAACCTGAAGAACATTTTCAGTTAATCTACAAAAGTAATTAAAATCTTGAACTCTAGGCAATTTTAAAATAACTGACTTTTGCAATGTTCTAGCGTCTCGATATTCAAACTCATCCGCAAATTTTAGACGATGTGACAAAAACTATTTAACTTGAAAATATGTGGATGAGATGCACAGGCGAGAGACACCGAGACGCTATTAAATTTGAATGTTTGCGATAAACACGAAATAAGCTATGTTTATAGTATAAACGAAAATAAAAGGTATCATTATATAAAATATCCAAGAGGTATATTCGAAGATATAAAGTGAAAATTTGATTAAATACGATCCTCTCACAAATGTGATCGTAACTGAACGCGTCCATGACACACAAACAAGGAAATCTAGAACTACTCAGAAACGAAGAAGTCAAAGACCTATTTATCGAAGAAACTTCAAAAATCACTACGCTTCTTTACTTAGTACGGATGTTACTAGTATATTAAAGTGAGTTCATTAGAATAGCAATTTTTCTGTGATCGACTTCGAGTCCTGTTTTATTTAAAGGGAATTTTTATGTTCATGTTGCATTTTTAAAGTAATATAAACCTTCGTTACAGACAACAAAATACAGGCTCTTAAATAAACCTAAAATAACTCAAACTTCATACTTTTCTAAAATTTGACCTACATTTGCAGATCCCGGAAACAGGATACGAGTATATCCAAACATTTACAGCTTTGTTTTTGACAATTGTTCCTTTTGTGTCACCCCGACAGTCGGGCTGTATGCACATTAAATATAAGAGGAATATTTGTCTAAAAAGCCAAAGAATATTGATATAATACCAACATTTTACCCCACAGTTGGGCAACGGGTCTCTCCCTCTAGTCTCTCCATCGACTGGGCGGCATACTTGGTAGTTTCTCCTGCTTTTAAATATATCTAACTTGATAATTTCTTTGTCTGGTCTAAATTCAAGATTTGCATGGTAAATTTTCTCGCATGTAACGATTTCTAACAAAACCGTATATTACTTTTTATATGCACAGCGCCGAGGTTATGAACGTCCGGGTGGCCGTTTTAGATGGGTCCATGTGATTACAGTCTAAGTACGCTCGTCGGTCTAGATAAGCTCCGACGTACGGATGTTTCCGCATGTAATATTCGTATTTCATACTCATTTTCTGTGGGCTTTTAACGAGGTTACGAGAAAATTGCAGGTGCGTTGGATAGATTCATAAATGTAAGGCGCTTTTGGGTTACATTAAATAGAAGATTACATAAAATATGAAAGATAAAATCTCACGGTTGCACGTAACGGTAGGAAAGACACTTTCCGTTATGTAATCAGCAGTTAAATAAATTAACTCGATTGGGTAGGTTATCTTCTTGCCTTTTGCTCTGCCAATTTGATTGGTTTTATAAAGATAAAAGCCTGTAGATCCAGAAGAAACAGGGTAAGTTTAAGTATTTTAACTTGAAACTTGAAAATCCCAAAAATACTTTAAAATCTGAATAGATTGTGTACTCTGCATTGAGTGTATACTCTGCATATAAAATTAAATTGTTCAAACAGCCAAAAGACCAATTTCGAAGCATCGTCACAAGCTATCAGTCTGGCAGCCTTCCCAATCGCCATGTCTCCTCTCCAGTTCGCTTCCGCTCGTGAATGGTCAGGTACAATCACGTACCTACCCCGCCAAGTCGGTCGCTACGTGTCCGAGGAGTAAGTCTGATTGATCAAAAGATGAACAAACATTTATAGACCGCTATTTGCTCATTTAATTTAGATGGAATCCTTTCATCACAGGATTTTTCGAAATCTTCCAAGTTACACGAGATTCATAATTTGATTAGTTCACAAATTACTTTAGCTTATTTTTTAAAAGTAGGCACATAGAGCTAAATTAGATTTATATTCATGCGTACTTAGGTCTTCAAGCTCACCAACAAACTTCCAAATCGCTGTTTCCTGCACTTAAATACGCTTCCGCTCGTGAAAGTTCAGGTGCAATCACGTACGCCGCCAAGTCGGTCGCTACGTGTCCAAGGGGCAATTCTGATTGATCAAAGGATGGAAAAACATTTATGGACCGTTTTATTGCTAATTTCATTTAGATAGAAAGGTTTTTTCAGTCGGTAAAAGTATAATGTATTTTCATTTGATTAGCCCACAAATAAACCTCGCTCTAAATTCTTCATTTTCTGTCTTTACGTGTTTACGTCTGTAAAGCAAAATCTACTTCGATCTACTAACGAAGTACCAGAATTTGCTTCTGCTTATGAAAGATCGGTTGCAATCACGCACCTCGCTAAGTCGGCCACTACGTGTTCCAACAGCAAGTTTGATTAAGTCAGTAGGTAAGTCAGCGAATAAATTATATTCCCCGCACAAAGCTAAATTGGTTAAATGCCTACGGAAAATCCATTGGAAGCACCGTCATAAGCCACCTGACTGGCAGCCTTCCCAAACGCCGTGTCCCCTGCTCTTGAATTTCCTTCCGTTTCTGAAAGATCGGGTGCAATCACGTACGCCAAGTCCGCTGCTACGTGTTTGTGAAGCAAGTCTGATTGATCAAAGGATCGATATCATAGACGTCCACTAATTTATATGAGGAAGATGAGGTTTTTTTTGTAACAAATTTACTTTGAAAACTCTTACCACAGAATGAGTCGTAAGATTTTCATTTAAATATGTTTTGCCACATTTTTAGAGCATTTTCTAATTCCACGGATAAAATAATTGATCTTCATAAAAGTAATCCCAAAGAAACGTCGTTAATAAGATAAAGTAACTGATAAATTAATGAAATAAATAAAAAGCATACACGAGTATACATATATTTAAGCATGTCATCGCCAGACACTTTAGGTAGTAAATCAGCAAATTAGGCTTTTAGCTAGCTTACTTGCTAAGAGCCCTTAGTTTTGGTTGTAAGTATTTTGATTTATAACTACTTACTGGCTGTGGTCATTTGGTTTTTGTCACGTAATATTTTATCCGCCCAATAATTGTGTTTACTCTTTAACTTTCCATCTATGATAAAATAAGTGTAAATAATAAGACTCATCTAGAAACTGGATAATTTTTTTTTTACATTAATGCATAAAAATAAAGCAACTCAATCTACTGAAATTAGTCAAGTAATTGAATACGAATCGAAGTCATAGTATTAATGATTGGTAAATAATAGTCATTCAAGTAATTTTTAAATTTAGGTACATTTTTGAAGCCCCATCTACATCTACAAACATTGAGCGTAGAAGACGTGTACCGGACAAGAGCAAAATGTCCATTGCTTAGAAGCGGGGAGATAAGTCCTAAACATGAAACTGTACAATTTATTACGTCCAGTGACATCTGCAGGATAGCCTTGACATTCCAGACTAGGGTAGCCTGACTACCACACGTTCTTTCATTTCCGTTTGAGAAATAAGATGTCATAACAAGAAAATTGTTCCTAGAAATATTTCTCAAAGCAAACAAACATTACTGGTCGCACTTTGTCCATAAACTTTCTATGATATTAAATTAGGACCAAATCATATATCAGACGTGCTTCCCACAAAGACCGCTTTTTGTTTGATATTTTCTTAGTATCACAGTTCTAGGTATATAAAAATATTGTCTATATAGCAAAGTAACAATAAACATGAAAATTGTGGTTAAAATATAAGCATCGTACTTACATTTGTATTTTATCGAAACGCTTACAAAAAAGTATTATTGTAAATCTACGGGGATTTACAATAATACTTTTGAACTAACAGCGAAATGATAAATAGAACAAAACTCGCATAGAGAGTAAATAGATAAAGACTACATCCATTCCCATAGCATATCATTACCATAAAAAGAATTTTAACCCAATACCGTAATACTTTCCTAAGCGAACTATTCTAGCCAATTCTAGGCAATATCCAGTCTACATCTAGTTCGCTGTAGCCGGAAGTCGACAACAACGTCATAAAAATCCTATTAAAAGTGAGATATCGCTCCGTTCCCATCCATTATTCAGGACGTCCTCGAATATTCAGGAGCTGGCTCCCTGATTATTCCGCGTTCCTTATAGAAATGGGAATACTAACTATATAATGATAAGTTCGTTAGAATATTTCTAGGAAATTCTTCGGTATCATATGCGGTTCGCCCACCGTAGTAAATAGAATATTCAGGTATGTATTCGGCCAAATCAATAGGTGACTATTATGAGTTCCGCCGTGTTTCTAGGGTGAATTAAAAGTAAATGAATAGTATATTATGATTATCTTTACTTAGATGATAGATACCTTAGAAAAGGTCCAAGCATACTCCACTACGTTGATTTAATTTAGAGGATAAAATAAATTAATACCTAAACCATTATTCGTTTTCATTCGTTTTCGTTAGTGGTGGGCCCAAATCTCCCCTTAAACTTAGAATTTTTTAGGTCATAGACCACCACGCTTTGAGAGTGTTATTTATTAATTTATCAAGTTTATTTATGGATTATTCAGTCCATGACCTTTACAATACAACTGTTTTAATTTTTGTTCTCATATAGGAGGTATATGACAGATATGACAGATATGGTATATCAGAAATTTCACGTAGTTGTACCACAAACGCATTTTGTTGATAAATTTAATCATTAGGTATAGCTAAAATATTAATTATCAGTTTTAAACTTATTCAAAGTTTAAAATCTGAGGAAGTACCGACTTCAATACCGGAAGCTTTAAGTTAATTAACTTGAACAATCCATGCACAGTTTTGAAACAACGCGAAACGTTTCGCTTAAGCTAATTATAATTTTGAATGGAAGTCAAATATTTTATAGGACGAAGATTAATAAGACTGGTCTACTTACTTGATAATGGTTGTTACCTGTAGTTGTGTACCTGTAGACTCCGACGGCACCACAGCCGCCTAATAAGAGACCATTTTCGTAACTACCCCAAGTGTTGTAGCTGATCACATTTGTGAGACCTCCGCCCTCCCTAATGTGACGTCACGTCATAGAAATAATTAAAATTAAACAGAAGTTCGAAGGTTTGAAATGTGACGTCACGAAATTTAGCGCCTCTTGTCACACAATGTCACATTTCTTAGACCCCTTCCTCCCCCTTAACGTGTGACGTAATTATTGGACGACCCATAATACCAGTGTTACACTCTGCTGTATTGAGGCTTACAGAGTGTGGCATGGAAATTATAGCGTCCTCAGTAGTAGCAACGCTGTAGTTGCAATGACCGCTTACCCGTTTCGTATCTATACAAATAAATAAAATTGAAGTGTCTGTTTGTGCAATGCAATTAAAAAAATTTTTGTCTGTCTCTTTGGTGGAGCTAATCTTCTAAAAGGCTGGACTGATTTTGATGGGACTTTCACTGGAGGATAGCTGAAGGTCTAAGGCGTAACATACAGGCTACTTAAATTTTTGAAAAATCTATTAGCGCGCGCTCTACGCGCATGCGCGCGCCGTCGCGGGAGAGCGGGATGACATTTATGTTCAAATATTTATTCTTTTATATGAAAGACTAGCTGAAACCGCGGGGTTCAGCTAGTCTTTCATATAATTTAGAAGTTATATTGTATAATAGACACAAAATGGATGATCTTTGCATTACTTTAATTACCAGGAAGTAATGAATATTGTTGTCCAAAACTTCTTACTTCAAACTAAGCGTAACTGATATCAATAGCCATTATAAGTTCGAATTCATTAAGTTAATTAACGTCAATAATCTTCATAAACAGAAACTCTATTTAACAAGTTTCAAGATGGAAGATTACATCAATTAATTTGGCAAGTCTCGGTTATATCGTAATATTTCAAGTTTCAATATGCGGCATCAAAGATTACGAAATTTCACCTAAAATTCAATGAACATTTTTTCCTTTTCGGATTTTTCTAAATTTTTAATGATATACCACGTCATGCAGCGATTTTTTTAATCTCTACTTTGACTCCCTTATATTGAAACTAGCTGATCCCCGCGGTTTCACCCACGTTAAAAAGTAAAAAAGAGTACATATCAAAACTTTGGTAACACCCCACTCTCCCGCGACGGCGGCTGCAAGCGCGTGGCGCGCGCGCTAATGCTTTTT
>DWPV01006350.1:0-11602 GCA_018251915.1 Urbanus proteus proteus
TATTATTATTATTTTTTTGCTAACCCTACCTAAGAAAATCATAACAGCGTCTATGACGTCACAAAATGGCCGAAGGTAATTCCTATTCTTAGTTTGATCGCATTATACATGTGTAGTTTACAAACAAACGCCAATATCACACGTGTATGTGTATCACGATCGTCCCGTACCACGTGTGTGTGCGTATCACGGTTGTCCTCCGGGACCTTGTATTAAGTTCACTGAACTCACTTTTAGCGTCGTGTCCTGATAACGAGACCAATACGCCCGAATATGCAAAACATTCCCTTTTTATCGTTACTAATGATTCGAGAACTAACATACTTGTCTGACATAGCTGGAGAAACGTCAAGCGATAAGCGATAACAAAATGAATTAAATTTAAATAAACGAATTATGCAAAAAGTTTTTTTATACATTGTTTATTACGCGACGACCCGCGTGGCGGAACGGTCTACCATACGGCATACCGGTCTGACGCGCGGTGGGTCCCGGGTTCGATTCCCGGCCAGACATCTAAATCATGAATTTAGATTTCTGTTCGGGGTCTGGGTGTTTATCCGGTGTGTATCCATGTATGTGTGTCTCCATGGCACCCAAGAACCAGGAGAAAATCCTACTGTGGGACTATGTGTGTAGAAAGCGTTTATAAAATTTTAGTTTATAAAAAATATTTATTTTTGACGAGACTTTGAAATCCTTTTTTATATTGCAATTATCGTCATACATTTATTTGACTTTTTAATAATAAATTTATTTAAAATTCAAATATTGGTTCTATATTTGTAAGCATTTAAATAGGCGTTGGAACATGAAATATCATCGCCTTCATGAAGTTTCGTTTATTAGCCGACAGTCTGACAGTAATACGTAGCACATGAGGTCCAATTTAACAGGCCTTTATCGATCTTATTAAGGGTCTCGCACAATGAAGCCCAAAAAACGTAAGGCTTGAATAAATAAAAACTTATGTAAGTTTTCTCCTAATTGGCACTTTCGTTAAATATTTAAAATAAGTTATGAGTTTAATTATCTTTTGAAAGTTAAAGGTTTTTCATATTTAATTATTCTGTTCGATCAAACGTACATTTTCGAAGAAGGTATACAATTTTGTTTTTTTGACGACATATACCCATTTTGATTTAGTATAACAAAAATTGGATCAGTAGCAATTGTCCATAGCTTTCTATTCGACCTTTAACATGATCCATGCGAAAACTGTAATATAAATGCGAATAAGTAACACTTATGGCGTTTGCAAGTTACATTATTATACTTCAACAGTCACCATACACATCGCATGGTTCCGTGCAGTCCCACGGACCCCCAAACACAGTGTCGTAAATCGACAAACCAGCCGAGGCATAATGTTTGCAAATTGCCGCTCTCACCGGTCCTTAGCCTTTCCTCCAAACTTACTTCGCAATAAATTACAATAAGATATCAACTGGGTGGGGTGATAAATTTTTAGTTGTGACGTTCGGTTTTTGGGGTCGTTACCGCATCGTTAGTCGCATCCGCTCTCGCTTGTGTGGTTTTGTATCATATTGTAAGGCCATTTGTTTGATTACTTTTATATATAAATGCAACAGCTAATGGACTTTGATTCCGTTATTTAAATTACCACACAACCGGTTTTTATCTATTATCTCTTAGAAGTTCACTGTTTGACATAGTCCTGATTTTCCATCAAACGTATTTCGGGTACAGGTTGACATCGTATGTGCACAGAATTTTATAACATGTCATCTAAACAAGTAAATAAAATTGAAGTGTCTGTTTGTGATTTCAAAATAACAAATTTATACTCAATGCATATAAAAAGTATACACGATAACAAAAAGCAATAATTTTTTTTTGTCTGCCTGTTTGGTTGAGCTAATCTTTTAAAATGCTGGACCTATTTTGACGGAACTTCCAATGAAAGATAACTGAAAATTTAAGACGTAACATGAGCTACTATATTTTTTGAAAAACATTAGCGCGCGCTCTCGAGCTCTCAGTTGGTTATAAATAATTGTATCAACCTCCAACACCACACAAATCTAGGCTTTGTCATAGTTCCCATGCTTAGATGAATTCCTTCGTCAGCAAACAAAACTGCCCGATAGATAGATTTTTAGTCACAACCTGTATCTAAAGACAGTAGTGTGACTAAGGACAACACGCTTACTTATAACTACATTTCAGTAATATATTTCTTGACAACCACATATTTTGATAACTTATTATCTATGTTCTTATCGTATCAAACTTTATTACTTCGACCTTAATGGTTTTATTACTTACCTGCTATGAAAGTGTCAGCGATAACATACCAATTTGGAATTTATGCTTTCGAAAAATTGAGGAATATTGAATAAATAATACTTTCTGAATAACATCATATTAGAGACAAATGCAGAATTTGAATACAGTGTATGAAATTGGAATTAGTGACAGCTAAATTCTACACATACGTAAATTTATTTTATAAAAAATGTATCGATATTGGGTGAGTTTGCATAAAAATATTATTAAACCTTCTACATATTCTATTCCCTGATCATAACAAACATCTATAAAAACATTTACGATTATGAGTAAATACTTAATCCACTGCTGATAAACAGTTTAATCGCCTGCATATCCATTTACAATATCCTCTTACGAGAATTATGTTCGAATCTTAGATGCATTAATAGCAATTACATATATCTTTTGACATTTGATACTCGTGTCTGACCTATTAATTATAATTGAGAGAATAGCCTTATAAAACCATTCGTTGCTTACGACTCCGACACGGTACTTTCGTCGTCAGGTAAATCGTCGCCCTCAATGAGGTATCAGTGGGTAGGTACTGTGTGGAATTAAATGGCAGTGAAGCGACTTGCTTAGGTGATTTTAAATTGTATAAATATACAAAATCTAGTGATTTCAACATAATCGATCAAGCAGTTAAAATATGAACTTATTTCAAGTCACTCTAATTTTACATCGTAATGTTTATACAGCGAGTCATTTACTTTTGGATTTTGAAAATGAAAGACCATTTATTTCTTAATAAGATAATCGGATTCATTAAACAATTTATCTTGATTTAGATACTTCCATTTAGATAGGTATGTTCGACTTTACATCAAACGCCTTACAAAGTCGTTGCTAAAATCACACTAAGTCGTAAAGTAAATAATATCAGTTCCAAAATAATATATATAAGGGGTCGTTTGATCATCGTAGTCGTACATTATAAATAACCTACACATATGAGAATGATGTGAACAAGAAAAACACAAGTATAAGCACATGAATTCAATTATATCAGACAAGAGACCACCGGGGGCAATCATCGACTTGGGTCATCTTTGGCGAGTAATGGCTTCTATGTCACAAGGCCAGAACAGAAATGTTAACTCATCATTCAAATATCTTTCTGGCCGGGAATCGAACCCGGGACCCACTGCGCGTCGGACCAGTATGGTAACCACTACACTACGTCATTTACCTACAATATTTATTAAACAAGTTTTACTCGATATAAACAATAACAGCACATACTTACGTAGGTACAATAATTCGACTACTGTGGTCGTAACCGTTACCGTGGTCTCACAGCAATGTTCTATCAATAACAAGTATCAGCACATGATTGAAAAAATAACTGCTTAAAATACTAAATACTCTTTTACGAGAATCGTATTCAAGACGGTGCAGTGTATGCGATGTGGATTCCAATGCAAATTATCCTTTAATGTCCTCACTACGTATCGTAAACTTATCAATTTATTGCCAATTAATATTAAAAAAACGATATCTACAATGCACGTACGTAATTCTGTTTGTCATCTTCACAGATAATGTAACTTGTACTTCATAATTTCGTAGCTAGGCATGCGTTAAATTACATATAAACCTTTCTCTCGAATGACTCTATTTATTAAACCGCATCAAAATCCGTTGCGTAGTTTTAAAGATCTAAGCAAACATAAGGAAGCGACTTAATATATACTAGGAAGTGATTTGTAGTAAATTATTATGTATTAGTATGCGTATGAGATCTTCGTGTTTTAACTTCGGAGGTACCACCGTCACACCTCTTTCTACCTAATAACAGCAGTTTTAAGTTCTGCTGTGTTCTAGTTTGTAGGTCAATGTAGACATTATTATTTAAGGCGTTCCTACTTAATCCTCAGGTATAACAACAAAAAAAAACAAAAAAAGGGATAGCAACATACTGACCTACCTCAAAGAAGATTCTTAATCTTGTAGACTGTAAACGTAAGGCTAGTATTTCGTTTTTACTTAAAAAAATAAAAAGCACACTTATTATGCTCTCTTATGCTTACACTAACACATCATTTTAGATATACCAGCACTACTGAGCCACTAGCGCTATTTTACAACTAATTACACATTATTATTATTCTCTAGACAATCGTAACCAATCAAAGGATCGTGTAGCATTACGTAAACAACCGTACATCATCACATTATGCCTCAATCGTGATTTACATCAGCCGGGAATCGAACGCGTCCTACATTAATGATTACACATTACTACACCGTAAAAGGAATAATCACGTAACAAACACGCGCCGTATCACGATTTCGACCTATGTCCCAGTTTTACTAAATAGCTTATGGCTTAGGCTATAAAAATTGCATCTTGCTGGTAATCTTGCTCATAGCTTAGCAACATTGCCAGCAACCTTGCTGCAATGTATTTTTGCAACACGGCGATGTAGCCTATTAGATATAATCGAATATAACAGCGTAGTTTATTAATTTCTTTCTTTATTTCTCCTAATAAGGTTTAGTATAGACTTCAGTCATTTTGTAGATTAAACTAACAGTCCATTGGAACGGACCTGGTCACGGTTGCCCATGGCTATCTGTGACCAACTTCATGCAGATGAGTTACTTAAAGCCGAGCGTTGCCAATTATTAGGACTAAACTTGTTACCTCATATGTAAGTCAGCGAGCATTGCAGGACAGCTACACACTTCCACCGATACGCAAGAACTACTCTCGCTAAAAATAGGTGCGGTTATAAGTACCTGCTCGGCCGAACTATACTGACTGACATATTAACTGCACATAACAGTACAAACAATAGTAAAATCACATGTAATCACTAAGCACGGTACGTTAATTACGAGTAAAAATAAATCAATTAGTTACAATTAAATTAAAAAAACATACGACCAGTAAGAACTGCAAAACCTGTGTTAAGCGTTCGATGAACTGAATCTTCTGTCAATTATTTTTAATTTAATAAAAAAAAAATGTAACATGAACATTCCTGCTACCTTTTTAGTAATAATTTTTACTCCTGTTAAAGTTTTTATTGCTCGCTATTGACAAGGACATCGGTAACGTTATTTCAAGTATGGGCCGTTTCATTATAATGATGAACGAAATACGATATAATTAATCAATTTCAGTTTTGCTTCCATGCAAAAATTATCTTTAATGCCTTTATATAAGGCTTATTTAAAGAGGCGGTATGAAGACGTTTTTGCTTATCAAAACATAATGTCACGGTGTACTACATTCGTGTGAGGTCACATGACGTTCCACATTCCCAATTTGTTTTTAATCTGTATTAAGACGCGTAATTAAAAAAAGAAAGAAAAAAATATTAGTATGTAGTACGTATGCAGTTAAATTTATTGCAGGGAGCTCCTGGTCTATTTTTTTTTCTTTAAAATAATATAATGTAATTACCTACAGAAGCTATGGAGCCCATCTTTTGTAAAGTTGATATTGTTGTTTGTCCGCTAGAAGTGAGTAAATTGGACAGTTGAACCAAAATTACGCCGGCGATGTCTTGGCGACTCCACTGGTGTTGCAAGTGTCCATAAACGACGGTGACTGCTTTCCATTAGGTAGCCGGTCTGCCTTATCGCTAAGTACAAATAAAAAAATATGCGTCTAGACTATTTCTCCTTAAGATGTAAATTAATAATAAAGATTTTTTTATTTATTCCTGAAAGTTCTATAAAATAGTCATTTTACGTTAGTACATTAGTTATAGATACTCATCTACTGTGTAATAATACCAGTTACCCAACGATGCAAACTACATAATATAAATAAGAATAATAATAAGCCCAATACCGGTTTCGCGTGAATTTTACATATGTTTTAAGATTAAAATTTTAGTACCATTAAATGTTTATACGCTATAACGCATGCAGCATGATATCATAGACTGGTATCATTAACATAAACACGTGTGAACCTGCGTTTGTTATTGTTAACCAAGGCATTGAATGTGTTAGATTATAATTGTTTAGGTAAACAAACTTGTAGAACTTCGTATAGTTGACGTTTTGGTATGTAAACTTTTTTGCTGATGATTTTGTAGGGATATTGTATAAAATTCGTGAATCGGGCCTATAACGCTCGGGTGGATGACGCTCGGGCCTGTGACGTTTACGCACGTGACGCTCGAGTCGGTTAAATTTACGGGAGTGAATAGAAAATTTGTAAATCGAGCCGGTGACGTTCGGGTTACGCTCGGGTCGATGACGCTCGGGCCTGTGACGTTTACGCACGTGACGCTCTAGTCTGTTTTTATGGGAGATAATGGAAAATTCGTGAATCGGGCATGTGACGTTTGAGCTTCTAACGCTCAGGGTTGTGAAGTTTGCTCACCTTATGCTTGAATCAAAGCTTTATTTGCAAATTATGGAAAATTCACTGGCAAGAAAATTCCCTTACTATTTTAACTTTCTTGGTAAATCATTTTTTAATTTGCATAGTTAATTTTCAAAAATCCAATGTGCGTGTTTTTGGTATGAACCGTGACCTTCCGAACGAGGAAGCCGAAAGTCACTGCTCAACCTATTTAATTAACATAATTACTTTTTTTCGTGTCAAACTAAAATGTTACAAAATATTTCAACATTACATACATTAAGATAAACCATGTCAATTAGTGTGAAACAAAGTAATCGGTTTTATTGTTAGAACACGAACTTTGATGGTATCTACGAAAATCTTACACGATCAACTCGGTCGATGAGCTTTGAGTACTTTTTTTTATTTATTTTTTTATTTCACAATAGGCTTACGTTTGGCTGCGATCTTACTTGTAGAGTGAGATGCAGCCCAGGATGTAGCACGCTTGCCTAGAAGAAGCCTATTCACTCTTGTCTTGTCTTGTGTTCATTCAACTTTTAGACGGAACGGTTACGACACGACTTTATATCACAAAATAATAATAATAACCATTTATTTATAACAAATATATGTGATAGTGGTTTTGAATTGACTAAAGCAAGTTGTACTTTACCGGAATAAAGTTTATTTTCTTTTCTTTCTTTCTATCAATACAATTTTCATAAAATTTCTAGAGTTAGTCTTAAAGATATCGCTGTCTATCGTAAACATTTAATTTGTTTTCTTTCCTTGTTTTATAGGATCTATTAGGGGGATATGTGTTGTTTTGAATGTAAACGCTACTCTAAATTTATAGCCCGTATTTCATCGAATATTATTTTATTTTTTACATGTTACGAAAATATTTTAGAATTCTAATTTCAACCGCTGCAGAGTCACTGATTGTAAGCCATATCTACACTAGATGCTCCCCGCGGTTTCACCAGCGTTTGAAAAGTAAATCAATAACCATGTCGCAAGCTTGACACGACAGTAAAACAAAATAAATGTATCCCACGGGAACCGCACATTTTCCCGGGATAAAAAGTTATTCCATACTAATATTTATGTCTGCACCAAATTTCATCTAGATCCGTGCAGCCGTTCTTAAGTTATAGAGTAACAAACATCCATCCATCCATCCTCACAAACTTTCAGCTTTATACTCGTAATATTAGTAAGATAAGCTCCTTCGATATACATGGCAAACAATGTATTATTATTAAAAATAAACATGAAACAAAATTACTTTGTAATTACATTAAAAGTAAATATTTATATTGTACGAGTGGCAGAATATATGGAAGTACATTTAAAGTTTTACTCTGTAACGGTAATTAAAATCTAGGTCGAGGATACGTACCTTCGCTAAAGTATTACAACAATTTGCCCCCTCGTCAAGTCATAAGCGGAAAGCGGAAAATGAAAAGTAGTTCAATGATTACAAGAATTCAAAATGTGAGTTCGTATTTTATTCTTTACTTGAAAGTTATAGAGGTCGTTATAGGTAGTTACCTATTTTTGGCATATGTTATGTTTTTTGGTGACGTTTACGGAAATTAAAAATACTGCATTAGACGAAGAAATTTTACTGAAGTAAAATGATTTTTATTTCAACATTTCGTCAAAATATATGGATGGCTATAAATATTAGGATTAATTAGGATTAAGTTTTATTCTTGTTATAAAAAAAAACAAAATTATGTCTGCACGAGTGTTAATATTTATTTTAATCAGAATTTTGTTTATACAGCGAGTATTAAAAATAACAATTGAAGTAGATCCGATTGTCATAAATATTTCCAAGCAAGGTACAATATTGCTTGAAACCTCAGCAATTAACTAATTATGTTTCAATCAACACAATGAAGCATAACAAGTAGACTATCAGACACGCAACCGAGCGATGGAACCGTCCTTGACACGAATGGCGAATCAAAGTATTATCTATCTAACATCTTTAATTAATATGATTTCTTATTAGCCTAATACATAAAGGTTATAACTTATAACTCTTCATCGATTACATTACAAATTAAAGTTCATCGGGTATATCAAAAAGTTTGAATATAATCTTATTTAATCGCGAAATCTATACATACAAATAAATATAATTGAAGTGTCTGTTTCTGATTTCAAAATAACATTTTTTTGCTCAATGAATATGAAAGTATACACGATACCAATAACGAAAGGCATTTTTTTTGTCTGTCTATCAACCTATCTGTCTGATTGATTGAGATAATGTTCTAAACGGCTGGACCAATTTTCACGCGGCTTTACTGGAAGATAGCTGAAGGTCTTAGTTGTAACAGAGATTTATTTTTTAGCTTGTAAAATATTTGTGGTGAGATAGACTGTACTAACACCTTCAGCTTAATTATTTATATTATTTTGCTCTATTTAATAATGACTGTATAACTACAATAATCTAATTATAACGCTTGAAAATTCGAGGGTATGTTAATTTTTTTTTTGATGAGCACGATTTCGCGACAAAATACCGCCTCAGAAATGAGTACTGACGCCTTTTGTCTGAGCTCTTAGATTACAATTATTTGTGTATCTTATATTCAAAAATTAATTTTTCCCAGTAAGTAAAACAGTACTTAACTAATTAGTACTTAACTTCTAATTATTATTATCTATATCTATGTATACTTATTTTAAATAGTTATACAAAACTAAGGAATTACTCAACTCTAGAAGATTATCCAAACCCAACCATCATATTGGCCACGGAGGATTAATAATATAATGTGTTCATGTACCATCGTATTCATACCACCGTTACTATTAATATAAAGGAACAAGCCAATGATACGCCTTTGACCCACAAATAGTGCAACATCATTACACTTGTAAACGGGAATTGTACCTCAAGGTCGAATCGTTTAGAGGGGTACTAAATAGATCTCAGATACAGCGGTACTCAACCTTTACTATACTCGTACTTTTATATCGCGTTAAGCCAATATTGCTCCACTGCAGAGCATGATACTTCGTTCAAAGAAGTGCCAAGGCTTTTACCGCGTTGGCCAAGTGAAAAATGGTGGACTTAACACACTTTTATTCATACTTATCAGAAGCGTTCCAATTTAGTCCTCAGGGGTAGCCACACATCTGTAGCTGACCTCAGGTAGGACTGTGATCTTATCTGGGGTTGATTACAGATGCCCATGGACGGCAGCAGCCACGTATCATTAGGTGAACTGTATCCTCGTTTGCTTCTTCCATCATATAAAAAAAAGTCTTGAGAAACGCTCAGGCGTACGGGTTTCTTCGCGATGTTTTCATTTACCATTAAAACAAGTGATAATTAATTTCTAATACACACATCATTTTGAAAATCGTACATTTGGGTTTCGAACCTCGAACCTTCGTCTGAAAAACTGAGCTTAATTTATCACCGCTCACAAATCTGTAAGACAAGTTTAATTATATAACAACAAATGCACATGGCTGCAACCTGTTTCGTTGTCATGTTGGAGACGGGTGCAAAGCTCAGCGAACTGATACAAGTAGCGACCGCATTCACGTTACTTAACTTGGGGTTTAGCCAAGTGGCGACTCTTCCAAGCGTGAGTACAGCGCTTACGCTCACGTTTGTCTAAAGTGTCACTTGCTTGTACCTATTTTCGTATAACAGGATTGTTTTGTTAATAAAATGTTCTGTATATTGTCTATCTGTACGTAGTTCGAGTTTTTTTACGAGCAGCCGTTTGATCGTAATTTCTTCTTGACTATTATAGTAATATTTTAGTTCCTAAACTGTCCACTAGGTGCGCCGCATGTTAAATAGGGATACCTACTGATTAAAATGATATTTTACGAGTGTTTGAGTCCTCTATACATTATGTATTATTTGGAAAGAAAAGTTTGAGCACCAATGGTACCATAAACTCTCATCCAAATAGCAACTGTTGCAAAGGCGTTAACGTTTTTTTAGCATACGACTCCAAATTGGTATTTATCTAGTAGTGTTTGATTATTCGCTACTTGAAATATGTATAATTATTATAAACTGTCTAACACGAGTGTAAACTGCGGGGCTAAGATGGCAAGGAAAACTGCGGAGTACGTGATTAAAACTGTTTTGCCGAAATAATATAAATAGAAAGGTAATAAACAAATAATAATAAACAAATAAGGTTTCTATCGTTAACAACGAGGATTATCTATGCTGTATGAACTCGTATAGGGATAGAATCTATTGGTGTCCATCGCAAAACCAAATTAATGTTTTATGAAATCTTATATAAGGTGAAGTTTCACTACTTATTTATTTTTTATAACCACATCTATAATTAATTAGCATACAATAATTTAGATAGAAATTGATTCAAGAGCCTAATGTAAATGTAGTATGTACATAGTATGATGCCAAACGGACAAAAACCTTAAAATAATCTCGTAGTCTAGAGATTTCGAACTCCAGGTAAAAAAACATTAATTACGAAACAAGTAATACAAAAACTTAAATATCAACATAATTTTGTTCCAATAAAGGTCACAATTCGTATCTCTAATGATATACGCTCCTGTTATTACAAAAACTCGAACGAGTAGAGTACTTAACATTTCATATCGGGAATTTTAATGAAGCTTATTATTCTTTTCGGCATCCGCTGTCAATTAGACGTTGCCTTATCGGATGCTCGAGGGTGTGACGTCACTCGATATTTCTTACACGCGTTTCAATGGACGGAATAATATTTTATGACTAAATATATTATGTAACATAATATTGTATACCTAAACTGTTTTAGTAGTACCATAAGATCGTGCATTTTCTATGGACGTAAGTAATCACTTACTTCCATGGAAATCTATTTCGAAAACCAGATAAGATCAAGGCTTGCTTACTCGTATTACAAAAATAGTACATTACGATACGGGTGATCTAAGTTGCCTATTACTGCACGGCGTGAAGTTAGCGCCTGAGCGAAGCGA
>DWPV01006351.1:0-11602 GCA_018251915.1 Urbanus proteus proteus
ATGATGTTATTGTATTGTATAATGTTACTAATAAATTCATATAAAAAAACGTTCTCTTTAATTTAACTATTTTAACAGTTGTTATGAGAAATTGCTAAAGAAAACATACACTCGGTTTTAAATAATTAATATAAGCGTGGTAAGTGATTGTGGTGAAAATTAGTTCTGCTTCAAAAGTAATTGTTAAGTGTAAATATATAACTGTTTGAGAGGCGTGGTGAGGCAGATGTACTGGGACTGACACGAGATAGTTAATAGCTAATAGTTATAATAAAATAAATGCGTAGTTACACTAGTTTTAAATATATTTTCAAGTTTATTCATTTAAAGACCAATTGCAACCTTCGAAGGTATAAGATTTCCATACAGTTAATATTGATCCACCACTACTCCTTTAGTGGTATACTCGTATGTACTTGTTTTTCGAATGTAGTCCATATTAATTATTTTATTTTGTTCCATATTAATTGTATTTTATGTTCCATATTAATTATTTTATTTTACACAAATAAAATGGCTAAGTTAAAAGTATTTTTAAAAAGAAAAAAAATCCATAACAGTAAGATTTAGTACATTTCTTCATTTTATCTTCAAACTTTTGCCATTTAAAAACTGATTCGACTAGAAAGTATAAAGTAGTAAAGAACTCTTACTCACAGTGAACGTTGAGTCGCCACTTATCCTCAATGGCTGAGTCGGGTATGTGCTTGTTTTCGGCGCGGCACGTCAAATATTTGCCGTCGTCTTCCACGCTCGGCACTAAGCTGAGGACGCTGAGCGTTTCGTTGTTTTCAGAGAACTGAAAACGGTTTTGATGGTTAGTTCCTTTGTTGATGTTGGCGATGGCGAAATAAAGTGGCGTTGGATAGCGCTAGCTGAAAGGTGTAAGTTTGTGCAAGTGAAAATGCACGACGGTCGAGAAATATTGTTTGTTGCAGAATGCATTATAATATGTTCTGTTCTAAAATTACGAATGGAAATACAACCACAATGAAGCCACAATTCTTAATTAAAATTACTAATTAATACATCAAATTTGTGTGTTTAAATAATACATTTGTAGACCAAATAAGCGAGTTACTGAAAACGTTGTTTATTAGCATATACGTTAAATACAATATTTGGAAAAGTAAACTGAAATAAAATTGAATTTTCTTTTTTGGACCACAGAGCAAGGATACGTAGGTCAAGTAGAACAATATTATAAGCAATTAGAAAAACAAGAACAACAAAGAGCAAAAGCCGACAAGAAAACGATAACGAAAGAGGGAACAGAATTTAACGACGCCCTCGTTGTATTCTCCGTCCGTAATGACCCACTAACTCTGAAAAACACGCCGAAACAATGAGGGACACAAGTCATTATTACACGGAGGCCGAAAAAACTGAAAAGGAATCTATTAATTAAAGCACAATGGGACGTCTCGATGGACAAAAGACTCACGTTCTTAGCCATCCGTTTCAGTTGTCTATTGTTCTTCCACCACGTCACTGACGCCTCAGGTCGAGACCCCGTCGTCTTGCACTCCACTTCGTATCTCTTGTCCGCTGACACTTGCTTCTCTTTGGTCAGTATGTTCACCGTTATCGGTTTCACTGTGAATTGAATATCATTAGCTTGTAGTTTCTATCTTTGATGTAAAATAAGGGGTGCTGTAGGTTTGAAAACTACGTACGTAGTAATATCCGAGTGTCTCTGTCTTATAACAGTAAACTGTTTTGAATACAGCTTCTCGTTTTGAAAGCACATTAGATTGTGATGATTTCAACTACAATTTGATGATGATATAAATCAATTAATTAAATATAAATTTGTTTGCGTTGTATAATGTAAATGATTATTTATTTTAAGCAGTAAATATTATTTGACTTTTATAATGACTCTAATTTGTTTTTTTTTTTTTATATAATTTATAAACTATGTATAATATATCACGTGTTATTTCATTTATATCACTGCATAAGCATATGGGTATACAATTATGTCGAAAAAAGGATTAATGCTTATTTTAGTACATAAAATATTCTCATAATAACAATCTCTTCCAGATTTATTTATTCCAATAAATAAGGTACTAGAAAACACGAGCGACGTTGAGCTTCCAGATGTCTACGTAATTGGTTTTCAGGTAAATTAGATCAAGTAGTTGAAACAGCCAGCTTTAATCCAGGCTTTGTTTAATGAAACTTGATTTTTGTTTACTTAATTCCAATCTCTTGAGAGCGTTGACAATAATCCGCCTCTCATTATAGCTGGACTAATCAAATATATTAATCCTAGAGCTGAGAATCATATTGTTTTATATAATAAAGCAAAAAATATACAGCTTGTACCAGATCATATTACCGGCTTTCATTATAACAGTGTTATAGAATTTAATTACATGGAAACTACAAAAACTAAAATAAATTAAATAAGCAAATAATATCATATCGTAAGTATCTTTTTTTAGTACAAGTAGATTAACTATTCGATTTCCAGAACAAAGTGATATAAGTTTTATGTCTCAATGATCTAGGATATAGTCACTCTCAGTCAGTCAGTCAGTCAGTCAGTAGCGGAATTCATCAAATATCTTATCTTTTTAAATAACGGAGAAAAACACCTAATCACATTATTTTTCGGTTTTTTACGATAACCAAAAAAACTTTCCTCGTGAACAAATACAATTTGTTGTATCATATAAATATCATTTGACAATGGATACTTAACATAAGTAACCTATAAAATGTATACTCACAATTAATATCCAGAATGAGAACTTTGGTCTCCGGCGGAGCGAGGTTGGTGTTGGAGGCCTGGCAGACCAGCCGCGCGTTGAGGTGCTGCCGCCCGACGCTGGGGAAGGTCAGGGTGTTCACCGTCACGCCGTCAGCTCGCTGCTCGTACGAGTCGTCGATGACTACGTTCTCCAGATACCAGGTCACTTTGGGCCTTGGTCTTCCTGTTGAGGACATAAATATTGCTCAGGATTTTGACTAAGTATTAATAATATTAATATGGCTTGATACTTTAAAACTTTGAAAGGATATTAAGTTACTCTAGTAGCACAATTTTATTATTAGTTAGATATTGAAATATTAACGTAAATATATTTTTCAATTGTATTCATACGTATGGAATCTATTGCATTTCTTCTATGGTTTGAAAACTTCGTCGTGGTGTTACATTAGTGTCGTTTGAATATGTAGAAGATATCTTTACCTTTAGTAAATGTCATAAACTATGTTTTTGTGTGCTGTTCTTAAGTTACTGCAATTAGAATAAGAATTACAAAAACCCTTAAAATTGTACTAACAAAAAATATTCTTTAAGATAGTGAAACCGTTTGAATCTTAAATTTTCTATCCAGAGGAATATTTTTTTTTATAAAACGCGTCATTACAATATAATTCTATGAAGATTTTTCATCTGAGACAGGAAGCGGTGACCTATCTTTAATAGCGAAGTATTTTTGTACTCCGGAAGTATACAAAGCCTCAAAGGGAAATTCGGTTGGGGAAAATATAATGAGATGGTTTCCTATTGTTGAGTTTTGGACTTAGAAAAAAGAAAATTCGCTAAACGTATCTATTTTTTCCCCGAGTGTACCGATCGGGTATTAGTAGGTATACATGGTCAAAAGTAACTGTTTTTCATATTTATTTAGTAAAAAAGTTTTTTTGTACAAATAAGGAACACTGTTCATTTCACTTCAGCAGTTTGTTAATATAAAAAATCAAACATATTTATTATCTACCAATTGTAGCAATTTCAAAAAACGACGACTTATCAGTACTTTTATTTCGGGAGATAGATTATTTATTATGCACCAAACACGCATATCAACATTATCTTTGTATTGTTGAAATGGAAAAAAATCACTTTTTTTTTAAAACCTAACTACACTCATAGCCCCACATAATGAATATACCCAGTATCGTGGGTACCATGGATACATACATATACGAATACACGAATACCCGGACCCATAGATACAGGTATATTCACCATTCAGATATCTCTCTAGCCGGGAACCGAATCCAGGACACACTGCGTGTCAGACCGTCATGCGAACCGCTCCACCACACGGGTCATCTAACTTTGGTCACGTTATTCGTATAACGTGGTATCTGAATGTTAGTAATATTCTAAGGTGTAAGATAATGTTTTCCTTTAACGTCGATATATCCTTATAAGATAACAAACAGTATGATGCTTTATTTCTTTGTTACATGATACAATCGTTTCTGCCTCGATTGTGTCATTATCATAAAATCAATCAATGAAGTGAAAAAAAACTCATTTATGGATGACAATCAATGTGTTCTATATTTATCCTTAGGCACATCTTAATGACGTGCTATATGTCAATCTAGTGTTAATAGTGTGGGAATTAGATATTTTGTGGAATTTACATATTTAATAATTATGTTAACAACTTATAGTCGACAGACAATATAATAATGTCTAAAATCTAGTAGGCCGTACATAACGTCAGTGCCTGCCTTATTTTGTTAAAAAAAATGTATAGATAATCGAAATTATTTTTGTTGCTCCGGGCGTGAGTACAATATGGAAATATTGTACTCATGATCAGGATTTTGGCTCACAGAAAAATTTCTAGAATTCCATAAGTAATTTTGCTGGCCCCTAAAAGGGATTGTATCCTAAGGCGAAGCGCATTTCATCCTACCCATGGACCTATGGATGCCCATATTTGATATAAACTTGTGTTATCTCTCATTCTATGGATGGTATGGGAAGGAATATACAAAGTGAAGTACGGTGACTATGGTTAGCATATAGGGGAGGTCTAAGTTAGACTAATAACATGTGTTCAACCGGGAACCGAACTTAGACGATCAACCGATAGGTAGTTATAGTAACTTCTAGAACTTTAAATTCAAATTCATATTCAACACTTTTTGAACGTTAAAAGAAGTCAAAAGAAGAGGCACCACAAGAAACTCCATGTGTGTGCATAGTTACATCTTAAAAAAAAGAATGTAGAATAATGTGACGCAGTATTAAAATGATTTCTAAGCTACGCATTATTTATTATTATCCGACTTTTATTGTCTCTTAACTTACTCTTACTTGTGAATTATTAGTAACTTTACACCTACTACACTGATAAAGATTTCCCTCTGTCCCAACACCAATAAATAATTATTAGGCGTTCCACGATCACGTAAACATTGAAACAATAGTAACAATACACAGTAAATGATAAACAAACAGACGTTAATGGTGCACCAACAATACCGATACAAACACGAACTTTCACGGTGGTCCGGGAACTTTATACCCTGCGACTACTTTTACACGATTGAAGTTTTTTATATCTTACGATCTTTGGACGGGATAATCGAAACTGAGCCTTTATAACCTTTCTAAATAAACTTTAGGGTCTTTTTTACATATTTGAAATGTAGGTAATTTAATTTTTAATTTAGTTAATTAATTAATTAGGTATTTAATGAAATATTAAATTAATTCAAGTTCTTGATATGCATGTATCTATGCCATTTTTTATACATAACTGCTAACATAATTAGTTCAACATATTTTCAAATCGAACTATATAAATAATGAAATGCGGTTTAATTGTTTATTTTTTAATTTTTTTGTAGTAACTATTTATCTGTGTGAAATCGTTTATCACACCCATTACAATCGTTTTAAAAAATCATGCTCACACAAAGCTAAATTGATTTCAAGTGAAACCCGGAACGGTGCATAAGTTAGGTAATAGTCAACTCTGTACTCAAGTCATCACATCCTCGTTATTTACTTGAAAAAATATGGAACCGCGCAGAACATAAACAAAAAATCCTCGGAATAAGCATTAAACCATTGACCACCCTTTGTTGGTTTATAATTTACAATGCATTGCTGCTAAATGTTTATACGGGGGTCGCAGGAAAGCGGAACATAAATAGAATGGCATAAATAAACTTGTTTTATACCCAAATTCTGTTCTCGATTGAAAGTAAACATTGTTGGCCCTTGTTACAGAATAAAAGAATTAAAATAAAAAAAATACTTTGATCTTGCTTACAAAAAACCTCTTGTCAAAATGCAATAATTTTACTAGTCCTTAGGGATTGTGACTAATTACATGAGATGCATCTCTTTATTTACTAGATTTTAAAACATATTTTGCAAAAAAAGTCATACAGCTAATCTATTAGTATGTCAACAAATTTTGATAATTACTCTCCATAATTACATGTCTAGTACAGTTTATAGTTTTTTAAAAACCTAATTTTCGAACTATTGACTATTTTCTTGTTTTCTTAGAATCAATAATAGCTTATCGATCTTATGGAATCTCAATCAACGCCCCTTTTAGTTCATTACATCATCAATCATATTGACAAGTTGTCATTCCAGTATGAAATTGGTAGAGACATTGTCTTTTTTACAAACCATGACTCGGGTACGATTAGTCGTAAGTAATAATTTATTTTATATGTATTTACTCTATTTTTAAAATACCTACTAGGTATTTAGAGCATTCAAATATTCAATTTGCATTTTTATCACACTTTTTAAATGACTGTAAGGTAAGCAAATTTTACAGTGTTGCGGAGAAGTTAAACTACAAATGATACGGGAGTACTACGTGAAATCGATGTATTACCTCAGCCGAACAGACAGACAAAGACAAAAAATGCATTTATGTTATAGGTATCGTGTATACTGTCATATGGATTAAGTAAAAAAAAAATTTGAAATCACAGACACTTACGAGTAAATTACACTAATAATGGAGAGAGAAGAGAAAATCCTACTGTGGGGCTAAGGACGTAGACGGTTCTTAGCCCCACAGTAGGATTTTATCCTGGATGCCATGGACACAAAGACGAATATACAAACACTTAGACCCAGAACAGAAATCTAAGTTTATCCAATATCTGTCTGACCGGGAATCGAGCCCAGGACCCACAGCGTGCTAGATGACCGCTACGCTATTCATCAAATATAGATACTTTAGCTATAAATAAACGCCTGTTTTCGTAATTCAGCTATTTTTAAAACGATTCAGCTATTAAAAAAAAAAAACTAAATAACTTTTTAACTTAAATTAGTCATCTGACAACACGCAAGGCTTGAGACTCGTGTTACAAATTTAGAACCCTAATCAAAACTTCACTTCACTTGTTTAGACACTCGAGTTGACTTCACGAACACACTCAAGTTAAGATCTGATTGGTGAAGTTCAGTAGTTTGTTGACGAGGCTCCAAGTTCTGGTATTCTTTTCCTTTCAGTTTTATGACTGAAGTCAATCTTAGCTTCCTAAACTTGTGGCGTTCGGAGTTACTAAATTTCAAAATTCATTGATTTGTTAAATGATTGATGTTAAGTTACTTAAGGTGATAGAACCTTTTGTCATTTAATTACGGAAATGCCACAACTGTCTCTGCATAATTTTCGTTTGAAGTAAGAGAGTATATAATATAAGGAATAAGTAATTTCGTTTCGTTCGGTAGTAAGAGAGACACTTGTCGAGGCATTGAAACTTAGTCTTTAAAGGTGGAAAGAACTTTATGTAGTTCGACTCCGGCGACACCATCGCCGCACCTATTTCTGCCTTATAACAACAGTGTTAACCACTGCTGTGTTCTGGTCTGAAGGGTGTGGTAAGGGAGATATTCTTATCCGAGTATATATTATGTGGTCAACCTCAGGTAGGACTTTGATCATATCTGGGGTTGATTACAGATGTCCATGACCGGTAATGGCCACTTACGATCAGGTGGACTGCATGCTCGTTTGCTACTTAAATCATATAAAAAAAGGTATTTAAAATGCACAAACATATACGCACAACTATAACGAAGTCTTATTTTTACGACTATTTACTTGAAAACATTGTAACCTCGGTGTTTAACCAATACTATATGCAAAGTTAATAAAGCAATAAGTCAAACAGATATTGCTTGCACATTTGGGCTCAGTAAATCAAGTTTAAATTCGACTTGGCGATTCATGGCGGCGCGGCGCGTGATCCGTGAAAAATTGCTTATTTTAAAACGCTATTTTTCCGCCGCCATTGGTGGGGCGATGCTGTGTCAGTGTGACAATTACGAGGTTCATGTGAATGAACTTTAGTATACAAACCACATTCAAATCGGTTCAGTAATTTTTGAAAAAATCGCTAACATAGTTACTATTGTTAATCGGTTTAAATAAAATCTTATATGTTCACTTTATTCTTATTTTATTGCTATTAAAATAAAGCCAACGTGCAATTGATAACAAAGTTTGCGTAAGACATGACGTTACCAATTCCTTATACAAAATACCCAGTTACTATCTGTTTGTTACATGTTTATCTATTAGATATAGACGTGCATCATCACTCTTACTCATCTCTTCTACTCATCAGTGTCTTATCAACAAAACCGACGAACCAACCAATAAAAGTGGATATTATAATTATATGTAGCTTATTTTTATAACATTTTTTTAATTAATTTGTCAATCTAAAAAATATTGCGTAGGGCGCATAATATTAGAAATATAATCAGAATTACAATTGATAAATTGTGCCTAAAGATAAGTTATCCGTTTCAAATTTATTAAACAAACGTATAAAATATATTACCTTGTGTTGCTAACCGGATATCGTACCAAATAGATATTTATCAAAATTTAGCCTAAAACTACTATTGAAAATTTTATAATGAAACTAGAAATACTCAATTTCACTTTCTACATTCATAACCCCATACTAAATAAGTTTGAATAACATGAACACACAAATACAAACATCTGAAGTCTGAACTATCAGATCCACAAATCTATTTTTTTTTTTCAAGTCATCTTGGGCGATGCCTAGTCCGGATTCGAACTAGAAACTCTACGCACTGAATTGATGATGACTAAATGACTATGCATCCTTATTTAACATCATTTGATATCATTGGTATATTAATACAGATTTTACAACAAGTTATCCATCTTTTTACGAACCCCATAACACGTACGCATGCGACTCATGCGAGCCTCATGTCCATATATCATGCAGTGCTCATCACGTTTTAATAAAACCGGCGCCAGCCAGCTTGTTTGTTGATTTTTTGCGGAAATGTACAGGATACAATTCCAATGTAGGTATACGAAGTTTTTAAAACATGTCATGAGATAACTTTTCACTGATACGATAAAATAATTGATAGGCAAGTGCATAAGCACTTGCCTATCAATTATTTTATTCATTTAACTGCATGGAAGTTATTTATTTTTCTTGAAAAAGTTTTATGTCGATTATAACTTTTTTTTTATAAAAAATTGCATTACCTATAATAGTATTGTCTAATCATATAAAATATTTTTTTATTAATTTGTACATTTTCCTAAGTAAATACCATAAAAGTAAAGATTTTTATTATTATAAGTGTATTTTAATATACGAATTTCCAGCAAAAATAATCGTAAAACACAAGCAGTATGAATTTCAAAGTATGCTCACATTCTCTATCCGCCATTATTTATCCACAATTTCTCAATACTCGCTTCATCTTGGCCTAAAGGTGCTCATTGATACCAGAGTGTTCCGTCATCTGCCTTCAAATTATCGTAATTATAAACCACGGGCCCACTTCAGACCTCTCAGATTGCTGTCCAAATATACGTTAGGGTCCGTTACGAGGCTTACAATCCAAAGAATTCAATCGGCGTCGGCCCCATATCTATTCTTTCCTACCCCTGTACCTTGAGTTTTTATATGACTCCACCCTACAAACCATCATGGACCTTATTTGAAAGCAATAAAAGTTCTATTACAACTTTGTTAGACCATAACATTATTGAAAGTCGAGTGTCTACGAAAGAAAATCGTCAATAAACAAAAGTTTAGTTAAATTAATGCTTTGCTTCTCAGCTCTATGACCGCAGAAGCAGTGTTCATTATTTATAATCAGTGAAATACATGCAAAAATCTTATCATACATCAACGACTTATTTCTCCGGCATAACAAAAGGTGTATTAATGCCGATTTATTCCGTTTTATTTTTACTTCAGTTAATGTTTGTAATTATGTTTACTTTATACAATTATTCACAAAACTATTGTGTTTTTTAAATTGAACGGGTAAGATTGTTGAGTTGGCGTTAACAAGTACATGTAGAGACATTCTTTTATTAGACATTGACCTAGTATCAATAGGTCAGGGCCTAGTATCGATGGTAAAAGACAGTTAAAGAATCAATAGTATCCTAGTATCAATATTTAAAGACATAGTTTGTTATAAACTTTATTCTACACACTAAATCTATATCTAATATTATACCAAGTAAAAAAATCAATAACTTATATAAAACTGATTATTTTTTTGATTATTGACTGCTGCTTTGTCGACAAGTGTAATATAACGTAACACACCCTACAAACCAAAAAAAAAACCCGAGGACACATGAATTCCATACTCCGATAAAATTATGAAATTATTCGTACAAACTGCAAAGGAATTTATAAACAAGGGAGCACCATTTGTAAAAGAAGAACAAAGCTGAACTCACTTGATAAAACTCTCAAATAATAAACCTATCCGGACATTTTATAAGTCAGAACGCGGGATCGAACTGTTCACATACCTTTGTTTCCTACCCCAAGCCAAGGACAAAAGATGGCCTGATAATAATCATACTTCTACACAGTTGATTTGTTAAATGAGTTTACTTTGAAATGAACTCAGGAGACGGCTTTGTTTACTTTGATTGCTTCGTCTGTATTTTTTTTCTTAGGTCTCTGTTATTGCTGAGCGGTTGGATTGCCGCTATGTTAAGTATTAATGCTGACTTGAAGATATTGTTATTTATAATGTTAAGTGGGTGTTTATGTTAACTGTTATAATTATTAATAAACATTTTTTCTTGTTTTAACGCTATTTTATTGGACTTTAAAGAGGTCTAAAATTATTTTTTCTCACTAAATTATATGTATAGCAACTGAACGTAAAATATCTTAACCTCAAATTGTACCAATTTATCAATTTTAAAAGATTTAGGCTAGAGATAAATTACGATTACAAGATACAATTTTTTGTACTTTTTTACAAAAATGCGTAAAATTACGCATCACACAGGGTCACGGCACCCGTTTTTACCCTTTCGTTACACTTTCCGGAATTATGGGACAAAAAATATTTTTTGCCGTTTTCTCTCATCTTTGTTATAGATTTCGCACGGTCGGTTATAACAATCAAGGTGTCACAGTTTATTTGAATGTAGCTCTAATTTCGATTGCCTCTACCCTTTAGGTGACAACGGCTATACAACTATCTTTTAAGAAATTAAAGATATCTCGCTACCTGTCTCGGATGTCAAGGGTTGATCCCTTTCCTTGACCTCAAAGGTTAGGGTTATTTTTTCGTAAAATGTGTGAATCCGCGGAAGATAGCTAATCACGGCCAATTGTTCCGCTTTAACCCATCCAATATAGACATGAATTATTACATATCTTAATTTTAAAATTTGTCGTTAAAAAAAACTACTTTACGATATCGTTACATTTTATGGTTATTTTTATAGAAAACTAGCTGACCCGGCAAACGTTGTTTTGCCATATAAATATTTTTTAATGAATATGTTGTTTTTTTTTAATAAAT
>DWPV01006352.1:0-11601 GCA_018251915.1 Urbanus proteus proteus
TAACCGAGATATACACTAATGATTACTATTTAACACTTCAAACTTTAATGGATCTTCTGGTTAAAATTTGAATTCGATGAAAAAAACCTAAAATATCGGTATATGTATTTTTGTTGCTTGTGTAAAGCAGAAATACGGGATAAATGTCGTCATAGCATTTCTTAATAGAATATATTATAAATATTAAAAAAACTGACTTCTTTGTAACTAAAAGTAATAAAAAGTAAGCAACAATTTTAGTTCATTCGAATAAATGTTATTTTTACAGTCAGAAGTATAGCTAACAACATAGCAACAAATATCCTCACTCTTTGAAATGTGTTTATTAAATTAAACGATTTGCCGTCCTCTCAATAAATGTTTGCTGAACGACGTCGCAAATTCAATTAACAGTGCAGTCTGGTTTAAACAGCAATACTCTGATGGAAAAACATTAGCCTTCTTCTGCCGTAGTCGGGGAAAGGGCTTTTAATTACCTAGTTTTGATTTGAATATGAGATATCGCAATTCTTAAAATACAAATGAATTGTCCAATATTAACGGTTAATAAAACAGAAATCCAAAATAGAAAATCTTTCGTCCCAATATCTTAATTAAAAAATCATAAAAGTCTCCAATAAAAGCATTTGAAATAATTGTTCGCACTAATAAGTACCCCAATGGTAAAAATATCCATTTATTTTCAAACATATCTTTAAGCACTTCTATTTAAATACCAAAACATATTCGCAACTACACTGTATTCATATAAACGCTTTTAATTTGTAGCGAAAACTGATCATAATATCAGCGCTATGAAAGATAGCATAAATGGAAACGTTCAACACAGTACGCCCGGAAGGCGTTGGCAGACATTTACGACCAACGTTTTATTTATTGTTGCTACTTCCATTATATCCAACGTATTGACTACCAATTTGAAATGGAATTAAATAAATTGTAACGCATAGTTTCCTTTTTTAAATGAATAAATGAATTTATTGCTTCCACTTGCAAATTGACAGTTTTTAAGCACCAAATTGATAACTAGGAAATAAGATTCAATGTCACAATGATAATTTTTTTACCTAAAATAATGTGGTCTTCATTAGTTCACAGCCAAAGACGTTAAATACATAAGTATTGGGTGTTTTTTATTGCTTCGAAGTAGCATGCAGTCCACCTGATGGTAAGTGGCCGCTGCCGCCCAGGACAGCCAGGTTAACCACAGATGCGTTGCTGCCCATGAAGATTGAGTGGGAACGCCTCTGATAAATATATCTCCCTTAAAACACCTTTCAGACCAGGACACAGCAGCGCTTAACACTGCTGTTATAAGGCAAACATAGGTGTAGCGGTGGTGCCGCCGGACTCGACCCACATAGAGTTCTACCACCTTTTCAATAAAGTGTTCAAATAAAGCTATCAGGAGTATTAAATTAACCGAGAATAATGTGATTTAATTAATTAATTTACATGTTTTGAGTGTGAGTGTTGTGTAATCGTGTTTGTGTGTGTCAATGGCATTGCAATTTCCACATAGAGAATTCTACATAATATGGATAATGTAATACGAGTATTCTTGCTTCTGTAAGTAGATCAACTGCGACAATGGCAACTTAAGTCTAAGCACGTTGTAATACTTATACAGTTTTCACATCTAATAAAGCTTGTACGAACGTTTTGTTTTCATTTTATACATGTGTTTTGCGTATACTTTACATGATTACGATACCATGTCTTTTTAAAAACTATTATAGAACGTTTTCAAAAATTGAACTAAAAACTCCATATTCAACTGTGTGAAAGGTGGTGTAGTTCGTTTCTGGGGGTACTATTGCCACCTATTACGATCTTAGTACTGCAGTGTTAGGTGTCGCTAGTCTTATTTAAAGGTTGAAATAATAAACAGAACACGAGGTGATCCAACCTAGTCTTCAGGTAGAACTCAGGCAGGTACTGTTACCATCAGAAGTATTCTCATTCTTTGTTCTTTTTTAAATAATATGTATAATTGTTTTATATTTTTAATTTAATTATTTTTATAGTTAGGATTTGAAATAATTAAGAGTCTATTTGCTTTGTCCATCAGTGGTTTTAATAGAAAATCATGAAAAGTCTACTAACAACAACAAACAAAGTAATTGAATCCACTAAGAATCCAATTAAACGGAACTTGTTAACAGTAATCCTTTATAGTTTAATGTGACATGAAATCCGTTTAAAGTGCAACAAGTCTGCGACTGATCAGATAAGCTTCGGCTCTGCTCACCTGATAAGGCTTACAGGCAAGGCAGGCACTTTAGTTATATTAATTTAAACGGTATAAGTCTTCTGGCTTATATGGTGGCTTATATTGACGTAGATGTTTTTTTTTTGCGAAAATATCAATATTAGAGTTCCCTGTAAAATCCTATTACTGGAGCCCTATTACTGGGTCTCGATTGTCTTTTCATCTGTCACAAATATTTCTTGAACTACAATAGATATACACTTGATATCTTGCAATATTTTGTAAAATGTATAAATAAATAAATAACACTTCACACTCATAGCCCCACAGTAGGATTTTCTCCTGTGTCGTGGGTGCCATGGACAACACACAAGACAAGGACACACACCCAGACCAAGAACGGAAATTTAAACTCATCATTCAAATTTCCGCCTCGCTGGGAATCGAACCCAGGACCATCGGATTAGCGGTCCGGCGTGTTAGCTATTGCGCCATCCGGGTCGTCGTTTATTTTGCTATACATTTTGCTAGTTTTTAAAATTTTAAATTTAAATACATGTGCTTACTCATGAAACTGCTGCGATAGCGTATATTGAAGTGAAAAAATCCCATTTGAACAGAACCCTCCGCGGGCGCGTTCGACGATCTTAAGATTATTTTTTAATGTCATAAATTATCAGACTTTTAGTTTGTGTTACCAAACATTTTTAAATAATACTCGAGCATGCAGACCACTTAATACGGCATGAATAGACTACCTTTATGAAACGCTTATCCGTAGCAGACCGTTAGTAATTGTCCACTACAAATGTAGTTTGGAGCCATTGCAACACTTTGGGATATTAACAGTAGCGAAAACTATATATTCCGCAATTTAACCAAGTGAACTACAGAAACTTGAGAATATTACGGTTCTCCCTCAGTTAAATACGGAAATAACCATAAAATCTCTTTAGTTTGTAGCTCATTAGTTTGTAGTTGATAGATCTACCTTTACCTACTTTATTTATCTGAGGTAGGTGGATCCAATATTTCTAAAAAAAAATGAAGCCATTTTTAAAATGGTCGGGTTATAAAAGTGATTATGTGGCCGTAAATAAACTAAAGGTACTGACAAGAAACAACGCTAGTTTTGTGTGTGTGCGCATAAATACATGAAAGTAGCGTAGTTTTTTGGCTTCACTCAAATACAAGGAGGTGAGTAATCACCTAGGTATTTTATTTATCTGAACTACCTACTTTATTTATCTGAGGTTTGTAGTAAAACAAAATGCTGATGCATCGTGATGAGTATTACTCATTTCCTAAACATTATTCCATTGTTATTCATCTTTTGGACATGAGCCAATCAAAAAACATACTATACCATAGATACCATAGTTATGCTGGTGTATTTGAACATTAATTAGATTATTTCTTAGTAATTTCTTTATGAGTTATTAAAGTCCATTGCGAAATTGGATTTGTACAATGGACGAAGTCTAGAGAAAAGATGATGTGAAAAATCTGAGTTATTCCTATACTTACTCTATACTTCTTATACGAACTAGTATGGAAAAAATACTGTCGCATCCTTCGTTAAAAGATAAATAATTGTGTAATAATAACTACAGGAATCGAAGAAAATCCTGTATTTAAATATACGACGTTGTTTGTCAATACTTCATCAGATTTTTACATTTTTTAAAAGTAGAATCACAGTAAAATAAAGACAAATCTAAAATTACTTATAAAACCCAACTTAAAAAACCTTTTGATTCTATAGAATTGATTAATATGACGAGAAGTCTTCGTCAATGACCGTGGTTCCGATGTAATACAAACTCAAAGAATAGTAGAAATTAGCGAAATAACCGCAGTAAATCTTATAAGATTAGCACAGAAACCTCAAATAAAGTACCCACACTGACATTCAACGTTAAACATTACCAACCATTTCTGGTTTCAGCGAATCCGCGGTTTTCGTGACTAATCCACCTGGAGGTCTCTGAAGCTAATGGTAGGCGTAATTACGTTTAACCTTTCTAGTTTGAACTAGCTATTTTTATGGAGAACATTTGATATCGTTAAGCCGAGTCACGAATAGTGTGGATTTAACAAAACTATGGACTAGGGCAGACTTTCTCAAAGTGTGCAAGGCCTTGACGGGGCTCCGCGAGAATGCTCCCATTAGATTATTTTTCTTTTATTATAGTATACACTTACATTGTAACATGATTATCCATTATAAAAATGCACGTAACTTTTTCGTTTATTCGTCAAAAATTTCGCTAATCAAAAGTGCTCCGCCACCAAAAAAGTTTGAGTACCACTGGACTAGTGTGAAGAAATTAAAATTGAATCCACATACACGTATAATAATAACATTTTAGGTATTGATGATTTTGAATTTGTCTTCATGTCTATCAAACCAGAGGTTAACAATATAAACATTGCGTTATCATATAAAAAGTAATGAATACTTAAATCAATGAATATACGCTTATACAAGTGCACTAGGAAAGAATACCTTTTTGTTATCGATATTTCTTTTGATATAAGTAGATAAGGTATATGACTAACTAAGACATAGGAATAAAAGGGTAACAACCATATTTTGTAGCATTCCTACTCGTTATTTATATTTGAAAATGTATGAAATTTCATTAACAATCCATTAAATTTATCAAAATTATTTATGAAATCGTTTGCTATTTAAATGAAGCATAAGCAGCTGACAGCATTTAATGAAAACAAATTTTAATCTGAACGCGTCCTAATTTGAATGCTATCTCATTCTCGCCGATATGAATAGAGAGGGAGGGAAACTCAGTCTTTCATTCCATCACTCGAGCCCCACTCGAGATTAGCGCCTCAATTACAGCGAATGGGAACTGAATAGGGACTGAAACTAAAAACTCTGAAGCGACAAATGCAAGACATTTTCCCTTTTATAAACTCGGACTTTTTTCTGAACTGCCCTATTCAATGATAATGCCGCAGTGAAATATTTGAAAATGCCTTTGATATAAAGGAAATGTAATGTACAAAACTGTAATGTTTTATAAGTAAAAGGTCCTTATTTTTCACGAGAAGGAAGGTCTGAAGGTCTTGGAACAGATCTGTGACACTGAGGTAACAAATGGTCATAATTTTCTGCCCTCGAGAAGGGAGTCCTGGAGGTCTTAGAATAACAGGTCTATGACACTGGTGCAATGTTTTATAATACACACTAGGATATTTTCCTGTGTCATGGGTGCTATTAAAAAACAAAGACGAATACCCAAAAACCTACACCCATAATAAAAACACAATTCATCATTTAGATATCCATCTGCCGGGGCTTGAACCCGGAACCCGGCGGTTCAAGCCAGTATGATGACCACTCCGACACGCAGGTCGTTATTGTCGTTATAGAAGCGTAACTTTTTTAAGTAAATGTTAAATAGTTTTTGACGAGGACTTAATGTATTCAAGCATTACTGCAAAATCTTGTTATATTTTGCAAAAAATCTAAATTACTAAGAACGTTGTTTTTCCCGTAAAATTTCGTAGCAGTAAGGGCTCTAATAAACGAGCGACAGCTCGTTGCCAGCGATAGCCAGCGACAGTCCCCGGAAGTCACTGCCGACTGTTGCCGTCGGTCGCCAACTTTTACTAGCTGTCGCTGGCGATCGCCGGCGACATCCGCCAAGCGTCGCCGCCTGTCGTTAGCGCGGTCGACAAAATGATGGAAAAGCGGCCGGCGGCGACAGCTGACGCTCGTCGCCGTCTGTCGCTAACGGCTGCCGGCGACAGCGACACTCGCCGGCCTAGGCTGTCGCTCGTGTATTAACAAACTGTCGTTCGTATATAAAAGCCCTAATTATCATCCTGACGGATGAGAATATGGCGTCACATGCCACTAAACCGCTATTCTCATCAGTCAATTCGCGTACCTGTGATAGAACTGGCATTATTGATGGATCGAACCTCTAATGGAAATTCCCAGTAGATTTCCTAATTTTGGTTGGAAGTGTTGGTATTGCTTAGTGACGTTCTGTCAAAATACTATTCGTGCAAAATATTTTTAAAAGTATGCTGATGCATTAGAAGTTATACTTCTGTGGCGGGATTTAATGTATTTATTTCAATAAATTTCAATTTAAATAAATTTAAAAACGGCTGAATAATACTTTTTTGTAATCAAAGGAGCCTTTGAGTATTCAATACTATTTTACTAACCAAAATAATTGTAATATATCTTACAGATTTTATTAGACAAGAAATAACAATGCTATATGAATCACAAGGTTATATCAACAACCACGTTCATCATAAAATATTAACCACCGATGTAGTTAACACGGGTTTATCATTAAGGTATCCTTTATAATAATAATAATAATATTTTATTGTACACAAAGAATAGAAATAGAAATGAAACAAAACGAAAAATAAGACTATACAAAAGGCGGTCTTATCGCTAAACAGCGATATCTTCTTCCTTCTTTATGAATAATATATGGCTATTAATTTATAATAAAAATCAACTAGCCTATCTGCCACTATTAATTTATAACAGGCTAGATGGCGGTAGTAAAATTGTTCAGAATCACGCTGTTGATATTTTATAGCAAATTTGTAAGAGGTTGTTAACCTCCACAGTCAATAAAATCAGACTACCGGATTTACCTCTAGGCGGTAATAAAAAGGAAACATATTTGTTTTTAGCTGATACGGAATGAACTTCCTCTCGACGTATTCCTAGGACGTAACAACATGAAGTTCTCAAACATGAAATCTCCTTCGAAGTTAACTTCCGTTAGCGACTCCTCTGGTAGCTCTCCTCTCCTCTATCAGGTAGCCCGTGTGTCTTTTTACTAGATCTAAAAATATGTTGGTTCAGTCAACTTTACTCATATACTTGGTCTGAAGCCCCTACAAAAAACACAAACACGAAATAAATTTAAAATAATGACACAACAAAAGCGATAATAAAACCATCACCTCACATCCACACGTGGGAGCGATATGAACATACGAGTAAAATGATGTCGGAATAACACGTCGTAGACTGAACCAAATGAAATTAACGTCCGAAAACGGATAACAAGCCCATCACCATTACGGCGTGTGTCATTACTTTTTATGACGTCCCAGAGTCACTTGTTACGCTACACACATCTACAGTACCTACACAAACCTATACGATATCCTCTGTTTCAGAAGTTATACTTCTCTTGGTGAGTTTCTAAAAATAGAGTTAAAAAATTGAGTAGTATTTGGTTGTTATTAATCAATAATAGCGTAGTCATTACTGCGTATATGTTATTACACATACCTAGGTGTACATTATTAGTTTCCGAAGTTATACTTCTTTTGGCGCATTTAGAAAAATATATCAGAGTTTATTTCTAACAAGTCGGTTTTCGTATAATTGTAAAGTATTTAGACGTCTCGAAATTGTTAATTATACTAAAGAAGTATTACTTCATAATATGCGCGTTCATAAATAAGCACACAGGGATTTTTTAATCTAAACTAAGTAGCTAAGGGTTTCGCATTGCTAGTGTGCATTTCCTTCAGAAGTTATTGGGCCTTTACGCCTACAGACAACTGTAATGAAGTGAAGATGAAACAGACGATTTTATGAATTTGAAAACGAACCGTTATGCATGTGTTGCAAATGGTCTGAGCCGCCAATGAAGTATCAAAAGCGACTAACCCTTAGAGTCCTTCTTAAGTCGTCTACTATTAATTTGAACCCAGAACCGAACCAAGGCACAACATATCAAACACCGATGTTATATATCAAAGTTGTTAGGAATACAGTTATAAAAGTTCTACTACCTTCATAACAGTTTAAACTCTTTGCCGAAGATAGAACGCTTCATATAAAACTTAGTGCTGTCTTAACTTCTGAAAGACGTACGAGCCATATCCTAGTTTGAAACACCGTGGTTTGTTCGGTAAAATACCGCGGTTTTGTGCCATTTTAGTGGCAAATTTTCTACTTTGAATATATTTCACTTCCTAACTCTGTCTGATGTGGCTGTCTGATAATAATATGATTAAAAATAAGCCATTTTCAAAATCTTCGAAGAAAAATGTACGAAAACGCTCTTACCTAGGTTTAGGTAAAATAAATAGTAATGCATTGTAAAAAACTAATCCAATAATTTTTGAGCTTATTTAATACAAACATATTCTGTCTAATATAATATTTATCTACAAGAGATTTTAAAATGTATATTGACGTTGGGCTCTTTTAAAACCTGTTGCACTTTCTAACAGTTATGTTGGGTATTCGTATATAAATACTGATATATTTGTATTGTTTAGAAGCGCACAAAAGTGTAGCTTTTATAATTTGTGATACAATTTTTCTATAGTAGGTACTACCAAACATAATTTCAGTGAAAAACTACAAACAGATACATCATATTTTGTAACAATAATTGTCATGTGTAAAATGGACGATCCATTTATTCTACGATAAAATGCATAGAAGATAAACTATGCAAAAATTTAATCATACCCGACGTTGGTTTTATGTAACATTTTTTGGATTACCATAATATTGCGCGGGATTTTACGATTATGGACCAACAACTTTTTGAGTTATTATTCACGTAGCGCGTAGCGAACGGGCTAGCTATAAAACGAAGCTACCAATATTAAAGTTTTATGTAAGTTAATGGTACTTGTCACTCTTAAAATAGATACGATAGTCGTAAAATATTTAATAACCCTTCCTCCGGGTCGTGATTTTTATTTCTCTTCCCTTAGACGTAATTTATGTTTGACAAGCTTCCTCTCGCGATTTCGACCTCGTACCTCCCTACGGTCATGGATTTCGACTTTATATTTATGTTTTGGGTACTGTTCCTCAAAACTTTGTATGAAAGCCTGCTATAGATAAAGGTATTTATGTAAAACTTATACATAAAAAAATACTCTAAAACGTCTTCGTGTCATAAATACTAACTATAAGTAATTTACTAGGTAAGGTATTACCTTACTATAAGTACTATAAGTAAGGTAATACCTTACTTTAATACTTTATAGTAAACATTATAAATTAAGAAACAGTAGGTACGACAGTCAGTAAAAGTAATTTCCAGACACTTACCTCATCGTAGATAAAGTTGTCGATCTCCTCAAGCGGTCGTCCGTAGAGCTTGGGCGGGAAGGGCTCGTACTTGCGCGGCAGGCGTGCGCCGTCCTCCACGCTGAGCCGGCGGCGGGGCATGAAGCCGAACTCGCGGACCAGCTGCGCGCCCCGCGAGCCCGCGCGCCTGGCGGACTCGCGCGTGAACGGCGTGACCGCGGCTCGGGGCTCTTCGCTGCGCACCACCGTCTCGCTCGCGAACGTGACCCCCTCCAGCGGGATCCGCAGCTCCTCCCGCCGCGGCTTCTCGCACTCCGCGTCCAGCTCATCCCGCGACTGCGACGCGACCAACGGCGCCGCCGCCTCCGGGTTCGTCGCCTCGAGCGTGCGCACGATCTCGCCGAGCAGCCGCGAGCCGTCTATCTCCTCCCCGGGCGAGTGCAGCGGCGCCGGCGGCGGGAAAGACAGCCGCCGCTCGTCCTCCTCCATCCCGGCGGCTACGTCCGGCCGGCCATCCCGCCCCACACGCACTCACGCACTATTTGCGGACCGGTGACGCCATCTTCGATTAATACTGCCACCTGCGAAAGAAACTTTTGTTAGTACTCCGAATTAAAACGCTATAACTCAACACGTGGATCACTAAAAGTCGCCGCTGTAAATCTCCGTTTATTTATGTACATATCCCGATATCTGTTTTGTAAGCATGTTCTAAAAATCACCCGTGAAATGAATCATAGTTTCTACGCTGGTAACGAATAATGTATGTTTTAGTTCACCTGTGTATACAATGCAGACAAAAATAAACACGTGTGAATTAAACGTTGGACGCAGTGATAGCCAATGGTTTAATACTCGATCTCTACGAATTAAAGGCATTTTAAGGTATGTATAAATAAGTCCATATTATCTACAAATTAATAATCTTTTGCTATGATGGTAAAGGAAAACATTACTTAGGTCTTAAAAAATCAATTTTCAAATGTCTATGAAGTCTGTGCCTATGAATTTTCTCCATTCTGAGGGAAGTCTCATGCCCAGCAGTGGTACAACGATAGACTAGTTGACGACGAATTAAATGTACCTAATGAAATTCGTTCGTATACAGTTTCAATAAAAGAACCATGTAATTAACTAGTTTCACACGCAGTTCGCTATAAAAAGTATAGATCTGTACTATTTTCCGGTATCAAAATTACACTATGTTTATCTCCGTGCCGCCGACTACGTCATGTCTGCTAAATTTCATGAACATCGCATAATTAGTTAAACCGTGAAAGCGTAATGAATAAAAGGAAGCAATTTACAAATGAGAATTTCTGCAAAAGTACTCGTATTATAACATTAAATATCGTAAAACAGACTTGTCGTGCGACTCCAGAAGTACCACCATAACTAATTCTGCCACATAACAGCAGTACTAAACGCAGCTATGCTTGATTTGGAGGGGGTGGTGGTGGAGAGGTGTTCCAACTAAGTCCTTACGGGTAGCAACGCATTTGTAGTCGACTTCAAACAGGTATAACTCTGAATGAAGAACGAAGAATTCGTGCGCAATGACCACTAACTAGTATAAGGTCAATTCCATGAGTTGCTGCTTCTATACAAATAAATAAAATTGAAGTGTCTGTTTGTGATTTCAAAATATCATTTTTTACTCAATGCATATGATAGTATACACAATACTTATAAGGAAAATGCAATTAATGCAGTTTGGCTGAGTTAATCTTCTAAACGGCTGGACCGATTTTGCCGGGACTTTCATTGGCAGATAGCTGAAGGTCTAAGGCGTAACATAGGCTACTTTCATTTTGGAAAAAAGCATTAGCGCGCGCGCCACGCGCATACGGGCCCCCTCGCGGGAGCGCGGGATGTAACCTACGTTTAGATAAGTATTCCTTTCTACTTCTTTAACGCGGGTGAAACCGCGGGGATCAACTAGTCTATAATATAAACATCAGACGGGAGCCTAAGTACAAAAGAGCGTAAATATAAAACACACCACACGTCATAAGGCAGACACGTGCTACGTATGTGTACGTGCCGATTGAGTGTACCCGCACGTATTGTGGTATATGTATATGTTCCTACTCTCACTTATTGTCCTATATATCGGTATATCGCATCTCTATTGCGAAAACGTGTAGGTACACATGGGAAGTTCTTTTTTCGTAGCTCGTTGAAAAATTATAAATTTTGTTATTTGAATCATTGTAATATTTTTCATTACTAGTAATATTTTATTTATTTATTTATTTATTACACACACAAACACAACTACCATTACAGGTTTCCCCCAATGCGGCAGTGTGGTCAC
>DWPV01006353.1:0-11601 GCA_018251915.1 Urbanus proteus proteus
TGCGCACTGACTAATCCAGGGCTATGTCTGACGAAGATACAGACCATTTACATGGAAATCCGTATGAATCTCCGACATATATTATTCCTATTTCCTAATAAGTAATAAATACTGGCAGAGTAGATATATAATGTATGTTTCAAAGATTATATTGTTATTATATTTACTTGTGGTCCTTCGAGCCGGATCATATGAATGGGAATAGATGAAACAACAATCACATAGTAAGAACATGCACGCACACAAGAGTTGTAGATATAAAATTTCACACGCATTGTCATATTAGATACGAATTTATCGTTGACGTATCGCACACATACAACAATGACCGTGGCTATGGTTATGTGTGCACTTTCTACTCGTTTGCCGGCACACGATTTGTTAATGGTCGACATGGTTTTCTTTTACAATCATTTGACTTGACTGGTCTTTGTGTTGCGATGGAAAATATGTCAGACGTTCTTTATAATCTTTTGTATTTTACACGAATTGGACTTAACGCTTTCTACACAGCCCCACAATGGAGTCTACTGTGTCGTAGGTTTAATGGATACACACACACCAAGACAAATAGGTAAGCAAACACCCAGACAAGAAACGTAGGTCTTCATTTCCATTGTAGATAGATACGTAGGTACATTTTGTAATTTTCATGCTTTAGTTAGTTATTGACATTAGTTGCATGACATTAAAGGGAATTATTATTACTTGTTGATCGAAGTTATTACACCAGAAAATTATACGCTTCATATACATATAAGTATATGCTGATGAGCCGACATCCACCGGTTTGCTATTTTATTTAAATTCAACAATTTTCTTGGATACATCTATGTAGGTACCTACATGATCTGACATAATTCTCATCTGGAAGATATAAATTTTACTATAAATTGCAATCCACTTCTCTAAAATCCCCGAAAATAAAACAATGCTACGGTCACTAATAGGGCTGCCGACTGTTCTATATCGCGTCGATAAAGTATTCTAATGAAAACGTGGCAATGCAGTTGCGTGGGTCTTGCATGAGCCTGCGGCTTATGAAGACTTCTATCGATCTACATAGATAAGCAACGTCAGACACGGTTGAGTCTCAGAATTTGGATTTTCACAAGCGCTAGTGGCAAATTTTCATGTGCTCTTCCGTACCACGTGGCGGTTGTTATCATAGGATAGCAGACACAGCTGTGAGAGCGTCACGGCTGTATGTACATTTGTGAAATCTATCACGTTTAAACATCGCTGGCAACCTCTCTACGGCGTGATTACGACGTCTTCTACGCTCAGAAATAACTTATACGATAGATCTTAAGCATTTTTTTGTCTTAGAGTTTTCTGATGAGACTACACTTTATGTGAATTTTATAGTTGATCCTCGCGGCCTCTCCCGCGGCGGCGCTCGCATGTACGTAGATTGCGCGCGCACTTATGCATTTTTCAAAAATTCAAGTAGCCTGTTACGTCTTAGACCTTCAACCTACCAGTAAAAGTCCCGTGAAAAACGGCCCAGCCGTTAAGAAAATTACCACAGCTAAATAGACTGACAGACAGACAAAAAAAAATTAAATTGCATTTTCGTTATAGGTATCGTGTATACTTTCAAAGGCATTAGGTAAAAAAAATATTTTGAAATCACAAACAGACATTTCAATTTTATTTATTTGTGTAGATAGATTCTGAAGAATACTATGAATAATAATAAAAACGAAATTATGTTGTCAACCCTAGTTATAAATGCCTAATGATTTACTTGTAGGCGGCCCCTTTGTCGCGATGGAAATAAAACGTGTGATCTGATGCCGGACGTTTGTCAACTAACAGACAACAGGAATAACTATTAATAGTAAGTATTATTCGTTGATTCTCTATGAAGAGTGGGGAAAATAATAGAACTAGTGTAGAGCTTGAATGTTTAGCAGAGTTGCATATGGGTATTTTGCTGCCCATGGACATCTGTAATTAACCTCTGGTAGGATTAGAATACCCTGCTTGCTCCCCGAGGTTGGCCACAGATGCGTTGTTATCCCAAATAACTAAGTCCTTCCTAAGGCCTTTCATACTTGTTTATCTGTTTCTTATTTTTAACATTTTTCTGTTATAGGCTCAGGAAGCACGCTCCGAATCAAATTACGAAGAGTTAACTTAATTAATATTTTATCTAATAGTTGTATACTAGGATCGTAAATGGCAGTTACCTACTTACTTAGGTACCTTTGACGTATTTCATTTACAATTTAGATATAATCACTTGTCCAAATTGATATTAGAGATACGTAGGTAGATCACTAAATACAGTCATTTTTTAATTTTATAATATTGAAGTATTACGTACGTATATTATTATTAATCATTAAAACATTTTTCAAGATACATCGTAGATCATTCCCAGTCATTACCCGATCTACGATCTACGATATTAATTGGGAAAAAATTAAAACGTTATCGATTTTTGTAATTTTATATTCCTTTAACTACATTGTAGAGTTACAAATTAAAATAGGTAGGTATTGATGGATTTTTTTATAGACAATAAGTTAACTTCCATATTAATCAAATTAAATTCAAACAAAAGTTTTCTTACTCAACATTGTTGTACATTCCAACATTGTTTGTGGCATTTCGCAATTGAAACTCAACTTATTCCTTTGTACGTTCGCACATGGAGATGGGACGTTGAGAAATTCGCGGCATTGCAAAAACCGGCTCGTTCCGAGAACATCCATTGTCAGTATTACGAGCTTGTACAAGAGCGTCCCCTATGTAAGGTTTAATACAATGGACGTTCCTAAACACAGGATATTCGGCTTTTTCTATATTTGTTTGGAGCTCATTTTCCCTTGGCGGGAAGTTCTTAGCGGGATATTGATACCCTTTATGCGTGGCTGCGGGCTATCTAACTCTGTTGCACGCTACAGCGCTGTAAAGCTAAACACAGTTCAGTTAAACGAAATAATACAGCGCTTTATGCTGCGAGGTGTAAAGGAAAAGGTGGCAAGCCAGGGTGCTTTTCAGTTTCATTGTGGAACCTTTTCCCTTTGCTTTCGAAATTGGAATCAGTTTTGTGAAGGCATTTAAAATTTGACGCCGGTTTTTTGCTAACCAAAGCACATAGGTTTTTGTGTGGGTGCCTACCATCGTTTTTATGGCTGCCGAGGCGGACCCATTATTTATGATTTGTTAAGAGATAATTATAGATGATGAGGTATTGTTTCCCGTGTTTTGTGGGCATTGTATTTTACTGACTCAGTCCATTGAATCGGTTATTTACGTAATCCATTATAGAGATTTTTATACCTACACGAATTATTTGTGTTATTGAGGTAGGTATGTATGTACCTACCTGTCTACGATGACTTAATGTTTTTATCATTTTAATTTGTAAGTTGTTCATAAACCTATCTACTCATTATTTTGAAAACAAAATTGAATATTTAAGTAAGTGCCTAATTAAATTTTCAATGTTTTACATAGGTACCTTGTGTTACCTATGTGATATCCTTGTCTTATCCTGCATAACCGTAATATTAATCCTATGCACGTACGTGCATCATTAGGTACTACTTAATAATTTAATTTGCCATTCCTTTAATTAAATATTACCAAATAGGTTTCGACCTACCTAACACATCAATAATTTATTACTTACATTGAAGCGGCATATCATTCAAATTAATTAAACCGGAACTAACGACCACAAATACATAATTAAAGTCTAAATAAAGAGCATTGAATTGTTTTACGGGAAAACAACCATCCACACCAAATCTAGCTGGTTGCCTACATTTCAATTAAAAAACATACATACTTCATACTCTTTTCAAAGATTAAATAGACCTACAAAATTCTGTGTGATACACTATATCATAGTCTTTTCCATCATATTACTCTATTATTGTAAATAATTGTAAAGCATATTAGCATATTTATAGGAAGAAAACAAGCTCGCCGTTCACCTTATGGTGTTCACTAATTCCCATCAAAATCCGTAATCAACTCTACAACCAACAGAAGTTCTACTTGAAGCTGATCACAGAAGTTTAGTCACTCTTAAGGGCTGAGAAAGTCGCTTCGTATTACCTTTTTATATGATGGAAGTAGCAAACAAGCAAGATGGTAATTGGCCGCTGCCGTCCATGGACATTTATGATCAACCTTTGATAAAAGACGAACTGAACTGAGAAGAACTCGTACCTGAGGTCAGCCACAGATGCGTGGCTATCCCTGAGGACTGAACTAGGACGCCTCGTATAATTATGACCTGCATGTCTCTCTTACCACGCCCTTCAAAACAGAACTCAGTAGCGCTGAACACTGCTGTTATAAGGCAGAAATAGATATGGCGGTGGTGCCGCGGACGTCGAGTCATCAGAGTTGTACCAACTTAAACCGATGTCCGCTTCCATACGTATTTCTGCAAGGAAACACAAGTTCTGCGTTACTTTAAAATTTAGTGTAGTGTTGGTTCCCGCAGCCGAACTGTAAATATTGGTTTTTACACATTTTAATTGCGTATTATAGTTTCTGGATTTCCTTTCTTCACTAAACATAATAGGTAGGTATTTTTATGAATCCGTTTCCTATGCCGGTTGCGTGTGGACTGGTAGAATTGAAATTAAGACTTTTTTTTAAATCCGTTCAATTAGTATCTACCTAATACGTAAGTATGTATCTTCTTAGTGGTGGTAGAGCCCTTTGTGGTTTGACTCCGGCGGCACCGCCGTTGACACCTAGTTCTGCCTTATAACAGCAGTTATAAGCACTGTTGTGTTATGGTTTGGAGGGAGACATACCTATTTATCGGAGACGTTTCAATTTAGTTCTCAGTGGTAGGTAGCAATGTAGCTACGTGTGGTCGACCTCAGGTAAGATTTTTTCTTATCTGGACTGGATCACAGGTGTTCATGAGCGGCAGTGGCCACTTACGATCAGGTGGACGGCATTGTCGTTTGCTACTTCCATTTAACATCAGGTAGACTGTGGTAACCCGGTAAGCATGTGGCAAACCAGTGCAATATTCATCGCAGTTGTGAGTTTGGTCCTGTAGAATCTACCGATGTTTCAGGCTTTCCCAGATTAAGAAACGTTCAACAACTGATTATAATTAGGATGCTGTCTAGATTTACAAACGAAACACAATTTACAGACGAAAAGAATGCAACACATATACCTATTTATATTTGAGAAACCTGGTTAGTCGTAAGTACGTGAAAAATAGAAAGTGATTCAAGTTTAACACATTTAACACTTTTAACATTTCCGTATAACAAATATCGAAGTTTGGTATGAAAAGTAACAACGTCATAAAATATTATTATGGGGTAAGGAAGTATACATTTTACGATTACTAATTGTTCTATTGTTTTTGTTGATATTTTGTATGAAATATACTTGTTATCGGTACATTGGGGGAGGGAGTTACAGTTGTTACACACATTACTTACAATGTTTATGTTTTAGTACCTCTGAGTGAGTTATTTTCATATAAATAATATATCATGGAAGTTTATTAGAAGACACAGTAAAAACATGTGAGGGTAAGGCTCAGCCATTGAGAATCCAATTTGCACGTCACGCATTGTATTACGATTTGCACGCATAAGATATGAATGAACATTATGCGGGGATTTCCGCTAATAATTCGGATTAGCTAGCAATATAGTGGGAATTCTTCTATTTCTTTGTGACAAGTGACTCGTCTAATTTTGAGTGAAATAGAAGAAACAAATGATTTTGCAGTGTAGGTACTGGATAGTTAGTGGCGCCCCTAATAAACTCTTAACACTGTTTAGAAACTTGTCGTCTAAATTTGAATGTCTCTTGTGAAGATTCAAACGAGATGGGTATTCTAATTTAATTAGGAACTTTATCAGAGTGTAGCACTTAACACTGCTGCAATAATGCAAAAATAGGTGTGGAGTTAGTGCCTCGTCAGTAAAACCACGACGGTTTTACCACTTTTTTTCTCTAGATCCAGTTATTAAACTTGTTAATTTGCTTAAAAGGCGTGTAAATTCCAAATGAAGCGTTCGAAGGTGGCTATTATCAGCCATTTGTAGCACATTAATGGTACTTACCGTACTCTACAATAGAGACCGACCGATTAATTCCGGTCAGTGATGCATAGAGAATGATTGAGGCGTCTAATTGTGGCCGCCACATGGCGGACATGTGGCCCGTTGTGGCGGAATAATGGCGCATTGTGCTTCAATGATAACTGACTTTTGGTTTTTTCGATTGTTGTACACTTCTTGTATTGGTTGCTTACTAGAGGGGGGAAACTTGTTTTCTCTTTTTATCTGGTTAAGTTATAATAAATTATTTTATCAAGAAAGTGTGTTTGATAAATAATTAGTGTTTCTTAATATCTGATAAGAAATTTTATTTAAAAATAATTAAGAACGGCCTATGGTCTAAGGCCTAAAGGTATTTTTTCAGTCTTTGATAAGTATATGTTTTTTGCAAAGAAGCATGTTACGTGATAGATAGATAGGTACTTAAAATAAATAAAACATAACAAAACCTCTCTACATATAAGTAAAAAATGCATTTCTTAAATAATATTGCAATACAGCAACACGTATTTTTAATTATGTTGTAAATTACTTGATTTCAGTTTCATAGGTAGATAATATTTTATAGAACTGTTTCTATCTGTTGATCATTATCTCAATGGTGTGTTGATTGCATTAACACCGTGTGCCGTATTCACTATCCATGCAGATTACCCGGGCGCCTCGTTATTATTCGAGTCAACAACACCCCTGCTCGCCCCATACCGACCCCACATAGAGATCTGTTGGAATTCCTGTTTGATACTTTGCTTCATAGTGTTTGTGTACAATTTCATAGAACTGTATGTGTTGATCATTAACTCGATTGTTATTGTTTTAAAGGTGGTAGACCTCTATGTAGTTCGACTCCGGCCACACCTATTTCAGTGTTGAGCACTGCTGTGTTCTGCTCTGAACAGCGTGGCTAGAGAGATACCTACTCATCCGAGGCGTTCCAGCTCAGTCCTCAGGGTAGCAACGCGTTGCTTGCGCATCTGTGGTCAACACAGGTAAGTCGTTGATCTTATCTAGGGTTAATTACAGATGTCCATGGGCGACAGTGGCCACTTACCATCAGGTGGACTGCTTGCACGTCATCATCATTATCGATCATTAAAAAAAACTATTAATTGTATTAATACGAAGTACTGTATTCACTACCCATACAGATTACCCAGGCGCCTCGTTATTCTAGTAGTACCTAAGTAAAGCCTTAAAAAACAGTCATGAAGTCTTGCCCACGAATTTTTAATAGATGAACAATACGAAAGGTTTTTTGGAAAATAGCTATATAAAACATGTAGGTAAAAAAATCACCTCTTAAGAAGAATAAAGCTACTCAACTGACAATTTATTTGAACAAGATTAGATAAAACAAAGAAGATTTTTCCGTCGCATTAAAAATTTAAGTAAGGGTAGGACCCATGCTTTGATTTCGCATAGGTACGACCCTTTGATTTTAGGCGGACGCTTTAAATGAAAGGTAGAATACACTCAGAAGGCAAGAGGATTATGATTTCATAAGTAGGAATGAAGAAAAGTTGGGAGAATCTTCATAAAAGGAGCTTTTGAGAAAAGGGTCTGATATGAAATTTTTGTTATGTGTCGCTTTCAAATCTCAATTACCTACTCCTCTGCGTCTAGAGAAGTTCCGGCAAATCTCGAAGAATGCTCAATATCATTAGATAATAAAAATATACCTTATCTTAAGCTTTTCTCGCGAGCAGTAGGTATCTATTTAATGTTTTTTTTTGTTTACGAGGGGTAAAACTTTAAAAGGTACCCGACGCCTTGGGAGCGCCGCCGGGTTATGTGGGATTTTTACCGCACTAAAACCCCCCCGGTGGCCGTCCTCGGCGCTGTGAAGAGGACTCCGCGGCCTCATCAAGGAACGCCATCCAGAATCCTCTGAGCGCGTTGCCCCATCGGGATCAGCTCAGGCGAGCGCTGCTCTTGCTGCATCGTCAGGTGCCCAGCGGTACGCGACCACACATACCACTTTTCTTCCCAGGGCCGCTGGACGAACGGTTAGAGCTCCCACTCTAGCCGACCGCGACTCCTGAGCCCCCTTTTAGTCACCTCTTACGACAGGCAGGGGATACCGTAGCCCTATTCTGGTCCCGGAACTATAGGGACCGGGAGCAGTATCTACCTTACTTTATATCTACCTATTTAGTATCCACGAATTGACATCTTTTTAATTCATGTAGGAACTTCTCTTTTATTGCCTATCGCTGCTTATGGGTGCTGCTTTCCATACAACTGATGATGGTTCGGAGACATTGCCTCAATGTGGATTGGGGTAGATTGGTATGAGATAACTACTGGCTTAGTACACGGTGGGTACAGTGTAGTTTTTCATGAAATATACTTCCCCTTTACCTTCAACCATATGATTGCACTATCATGTTCTAGAAATAGATCTCGGTGCCATCGGAGTTGAACCACTATGTTGTAGTTAAGTGTTTGCTGAGATATTGCAGTCAAGGACGGAGAAACCTACCTACGTTGTTTTAATCGTACCTTTTGTCGGTGGCGCAGTGTAGTGACACTTCAATGGACACGAGCATGACGGATCGACCCCTGCTCCCATTGTCTGGTTCTGTCCCCAGTGTTTGGTTACGCTTTACACTGGGGTTTGATGATATAGGTTTAAATGAGGGTTTAAGAGTAGGATTTGGTGAGAAATTAACTGAAGTAAAATGATTTGTTGTTTTTAGAATGATGTAACCAGCATGCAGTCCATCTGGCGGTATGTGGTCATAACTTCGTAAGAATATCGCATATCGAACAGGATCCGACCTGAAACCGATCATAAAAGTGTTGCCACTATTGAGGACTAACATGGTCGTATAGACTTCATATACTTTTGCACTGAGAATCAATAACTTATTCATGCTACAATTATGATGATAGTTACTCCCTATCGAACGAATATGTTGTCTTATAAAATTCTAATTTCAAATTATTTTTGCTAAATAATCTCCACCTCTACATTTTTGATGTTTTATAAATTGAGAATCGTCGGTTCATGTACAAAAAAGCATGACACGTTGTCACGTTCCGCCTGAGACGAGCGTGGAAGCGAGAGTTCGGAACAAGCGATAGAGAGGCACGACCGGCTTAAGCGTTTGGCTTGTGTCGCATCTATCTACCTTTCAAAGTATGCAATTTTTCATCAATTATTTTCTTGTGACGTTATCATTCCGTATAGTCCGCAAAGCAACTTGCTTGCTTAATGCTTTACGGATAAAAAAATTCCACGTGATAACGTCACAATGCACAGACAACCAATAAATTTATAGTTATTTACGTTTATGTATTGAATAGATAGATACTATAGGTACCTATTATACTCTTGTTCATATGAATTGAATAGAAAGATTATACAGATGAATAAGTTTAGCCGCAGTCGCAGACATTGAACAATAGTCAACAATTGTCAGTCGCGATTGTTTGATTTACGGCTCGTGAGCAATGATTAATTAACTCTTGTATCCTTTGTAGGTGGTGGTATCAATCTAATGTAGGTACTTATAGATTAACTGGTAGATGTAACTCTTTATTTATGTAGCTACCGATCTATTTTATTTGTTACTAGCTGAAACCCGTGAATACGTACGCGCAGATGATAATAAATTTTTGCGAAGCCGGGGCAGGTCGCAAGCATAAAATTTATTTTTAAATCATTTTATCTATTGAAATGATAAAAATCCATTAAAATCCGTTGCGTAGTTTGAAAGACCTCAGCGTACAGACGGCGGAAAGCTATTTTTGCTCTATGTAAAAAGCTATAACATATGTAGTTAACACAGTTTACACTTGTATTATTTAATGTTTAATCGCCACTGATTGGTTATTCTTCTTTCTTCCCTCAAGAGGTTTGGAACAAGGTCTAAGAAGTTGTGGGGCATAAAATAGATTGTTCTCAGATCTGTGTGCCCTTCATTAAGGGAAGATCCATTGGCAAGCAATTAATATACGTGACAAATACACGAATAATACCGTTATCATTGTATGCCTGTACTTGAGACAGAGACAGCGATCCGTGACGTTGCGGTACCGCTGTGCCGCTGCTTGCGTAGTGTTTGTATCAATTTTAGGACGGCTTGTTAGACGCTTTCAAACGACAATGTCATCGATCGGTCATCGTGACATGTATGAAACGCAGACAACGTGTGTCACGTATGTATGAAGCACACGGAAAAGAGCTTTCTCTTACACACATAATGAATCGGATGCTATGCCACTTCTTGTTCTTTAAGAGGAAGTGGCATAGCAGCCGATTAGTATGGACCCCTGTCGCCAAATAAACACGTAGAAGTCAGTACCTAATCGTATTCTTACCACTAAGAAATCTGCATTTTTATTGGTTCTCTGTTGTTAGCAGTGAATGAGGCACGTTTACGTAGTTTTACAAAAATCTACAACCCACAAAACAAAGTTTACGTGTCTCAATGTCTGGCAAGTACCTACTGATGTTAAGTATGCTAAGCTGATCATACTGGTCGTCGACTCAATTCACCCACGTGCCACTTCCTGTTGTCTCTTTCTTTCATGATGCGACGTGAACACAATATAGGTACCTACATATAAATACTTAAAATAATGTATGTGTCCACCTTCTAGCATTTACGTCAGATACCCACTAAAAGGCTTGACATTACTTACTGGTACAAGTCCTGCTTGCCCATTATCTCTACATGCTTCTAATTCAAATCAAGCTCCTAAACATTAGTACCTAAGTCATGTGACCTATATGTCACGTGTCTGATCCTACGTGACAAATGGACATTGCGGCACGTCTGTACTGTAACAATAGCTTTTGCGACAGACTGCGACGCGTGACATTTCCGGAACAAGTGCCCGAGTATGCTCCTTGTCTTAGTCATAGCTCTAGACTCTAGGTACAATTATATATACAGTTGAAATAGGTGCAGTGACATTGGGAACTTGTAAAAGTGACTGTGTTTCCAAATGGATAATTTATTTATGTAATGATTTTTTTTTTATATCAGAATGGGCGCGAGTGGCCGTTCTCTCAACTGACAGTATTGAGATTAGTGCAAGACATAGGCCTTCCTTGATAGGGGTTTTTGCCAATAGTCACCGCGCTTGACATACGTCTGGGTGATGGGAGTGGGTGTTGATATTACTCATAAAGACACTGCTGCTCATTTTCAGGATATGCCCCTTATTTCTCATTGAAGAGGTTTGCCACCTTTCATCAGAAAACTATTATTTTGTCTGTTAAGGCCCATGACTGGTGGCTCAATGTTCGTCGAAATCAAAGAACCTTAACACACACCTCCCCTACTTTTCAGCTACAAAAAATAGGTAGCGAACAACGCGAAAGAATTTTAATTAAATAACAACAGAGCGCTAACACAGAGTGGTCATGAATCACAAACCACACTCCATTGAACCCATAAGAGTGCGAGTGTGAGCGATAAGGGAGGGTAGCGAAGCCGCGAGGTTTTCAATTTCCGCTCACCCTGTCACCCCCGCCACCCCGTCCCCCCCCCCCCGTCCCCCCGCCTCACCCACCCTC